>JAZHYW010003782.1:0-19054 GCA_037355805.1 Ixodes ricinus | reverse complement strand
ATAACAATGCTCGATACTCCTTCCGCGCCTTTGCCCATGCATTGTGTCGTTATGCGGGGATTGTCAACGAAGTTACCGGAACCATCTACTAACTTTCTCAACTATTCAGCAGCATGCCCTGTGTAAATCTATTGCGACTGTTTGAGACGTGAGAAATTGCAACAGAACTAATATAAGTGTTACTGTGCATATCGCAATCAGGTGTAATTGAATAAATTAATAAAATACAAAAAACGCAAACTTTTAGATTGATCATACTGTGTCGTTCTCTTCTTTTTACAGAATAGTCTCGTCCAAGGCGTTATTGAGCTTGTAACTGTGAGTATTTTACAAATTGTGAAAGCTACGAAATTCTCCACAATAGAGATTTTTACAGTAAGCTTCAGTGCTCGCCTGTTGTTTTCTTTCCATTGTCGCCAGTCTCGCAGGACGCCGCCACACAACCAACGTATTCACAAACTATTTTTGCGCACATTTTGATTTTCTAAAGATCTTTTTTCTTTTTGTGCATTCAATACAACGGCACGATGCCACTGTGCTGGATTGCCCTTCATTTGTAGTTCGTAGACAACTCCCCAGACGGCGCTAGTTACTCCAAAAAGGTCCATTGTCCCATATTTCCTCCCTATACAATATAAGCTTTCACCCTTCTCCCCTACCTTGCAATACTTGAAGCGACACTGAGCTCCCCAAAATATATTTTAAAGTGAAGACTTTATTTGGGAACTTGCACGAACCTTGCGTGCTCGTGCTGTTGTTCGACGAACGCTAGCCAGACGACACCACTCTGAATAATAGAGGCCTGGGGACGACCTCATATTGCTCCATGGAACGGAATCACAGTTGGGTGGCGAACACTGAACACTGCGAACCCAAGCTCGTTGCCGAAAATCCTTAGACGCGTCACTTGGACACAAGGCGCCACCAAACGCTAACTTAACATCTGTATAAAATCTGTGTCTTCGCTGGATCACACTGTGCATAGCCCCCTCTATACTGACAAAGCCTGGCAGATCGCCACGAGACGCGGCCACCGAAATAGAAAAGGTCGAACGGCAGACAACGAATGAGAGGAGAGCCACGTGACGAGCGCCCCGCTGCGGCGAGACGCCGAAACACACTTCTCCTGAGTGATCGAATGTCCGCTCGCGCTCCTCGCGTTCCTCGCGCTACCGCTTCGTTTCTTGGCGGGTTTGAAAACCATGTTTCGGTTCCTCGCCGCTAAAGCTGTGCGCTGACGACCAGGTTCCCCGAGAAGTGCTCCGTGTTACTAGGTCCTCGCTCTCCAGATCTGCGACCGGGCACTCTATGGCTCCGTCGTCAAACTGCCAGGCTTTGTGAGTATAGAGGAGGCTAAGCACTGTGAGGGCGTCAAATATCTTGTGCACTGGCTTTGATTATTCTAGGTGGGGCTGAGCAAGGTTACGAGAATGCCACTGTTGGTGTCTCACATCATAGTCGGGAGACATCAACAAATGTTATCGCGACGTAAATATCACTCTGTTGTTGTTGTTTTTTTTGCGGGAAAGTTTTTTGGCTACATATTTCTCCTATCCAGAAAGTTTGAAAATGTATTTCCTTTTTAGTTCAACGTCCCTCTAAGAGGGTGTAATAAACTTCGGCGGTTTGAGTTGCATGAAGGCACTGGGCGTTGTTTCCCGAAGCTTTGTATATAGTAACACTTCTTGCTTTAAATGTGTAGCTCATCTCTGCTGTGAAACTCGCGCTAAGGTGTACAAGAAAACGCCCCTGTCTAAATGCATTAAAGAAAATTTTACACTGGGTTAATGATATCGTTTCTTGACAACTTGAAGCGAGCCAACTCAGTGATTTATTTAGTATTATCATTTTTAATTGTGCATGGAAGCCCGTTATGCGCTATAATAATGCCATGTTCAATATGAAAGGTTAATGTAAGCACGTGTGGCTTACCAGCACGCATTTTCGTCGTTCTGTCGTAGCATATGATGCTGTTACATATGTAACTATTTGTCAAACGTGTACGCTTTAAGTTCATCATCAGTGTCGGAATGTGTTACCCACCGGAAACTGACAGCCCTTGTAACGACTGCTTCCAATCCGGACTCAGGTGTCAAAAAATCTATTTTAAATCCGGTCGTTCAAAGACAACGTTTGTTCTAGCAAATTGTCTTGACTCTGTCTTACTTTCGCTAAAGTGGTAACGTAAGAACTACTGAAAAAAATTTAAAAATTAGACATGCTGAGATATTTCATTTCTGTGCTTAATTTGCGTTTTGATGACAGTGTCTTGTGGAAGGAGTGGTGAACAATGGTTCTCCACTAGCTGTCCTGGCCACTGTAAGAGACCTGCTTGCTGTTGTTCTTCAGAAGCTCGGCATAAGTGAGTACTTGGATTTCACATTGTGCATACTGGTTAAAAATAACATATCATGAAAAAAATAAACTCAGATTTGCATGCGGATGCCATTTAATCAATTACATATCGTGATGATCTTTAAATGAACTCGCCGCTTTCTCGACAAACCGTTGGAGTACGAAATGGCTAAAGCCATACATGTTTGGCCGTATTCCAAAATTTACTCGATCTTACTCCAGGGCAAAGGTTTTGTACTTTGGCGTTCTAAAACCTACCCCCGTTTAGCGTTTTCCAATCTGTGTTGTCACATGACAAGACCCGTCGGAGTAACTTGGATCTATTTGGGTAAGATTTGGAACACAGCCTTTGTCTCATCATTATGGGCGGCTGCCCTTAGAGACAACGTTTTGAAGGGACGGATGTCTTCATATTAACGAGACATAATGACTGCTTTCATATACGTACTAAGCTGTCTCTGTATTCAAGGCGTGATCATTCCGATCATATTCGATTTGATGGCAGGGCTCTCACACCCGCCAAATCAGCAAGGCCGACGCAGTGTTAACGGGGTCGGCGGCGTCATCAGTCCGCGATCTGCCAGATTTCCTGTGCACTGTTTTTCCTTCAAAATTCGTCATTATCGCCATCATTTGTTCATTTTATATACCCACGAACATCTAAATTGTTATGGTATCAATAAAACAGAGTTTAATATAACGACGCTCGGGTAATGATGTGATTATTCAATATTCTAAGCAGGCCGCAATGTTTTGGCGGCACACTAGAAGTATATACCGGTCTGCAGGTGTAGGTACACGGTACAGGATATTGGTAGCCAATATGAATATACCGGTTTTATGTACTAGGATACCGGCCGCCAGGCGATATGACCTGTCGCCGTAAAAATTGTACCAGCCTCGCCTGTAACCGTTTGCCAGCGACCAGTAAACCCGTGTCGGCAGCCGGTATTCGATATTGGGTGACTCTTATTCGTAAACTAGATACCAGTATAGTTATATTGCCGACCGGTACGTGAATACCGACACCGGTGCAGACAAGTATAAACCGGTATAAGGTACTACATGTTTCTTATTTTCTCAGTAGGGTAGCTAAAATTGACCCTTCCCCACCTCTATCGTCCGTGGCACCTCAGAAAGGTACGGTGAGGGTAAGACAGGCCGGGGAGGAGGAAGCAGACGGTACACTGGAGAAGAGAGGGGAAACCTCCCTCTCCCTTTAGCGTTCCGTCTGTTTCCTCCTCCCCAGCCCGTCTTACACTCGCCCTAAAAAGGTATCTGGCTTATCATTTTATTAGCGAGGTACGCCAAATGTAAGCAGCGGATTGATATGCTAGCGGTTTCGATGGAATGAGGAAAGAAACATAGTCTATTTTACTGTACTTCTCCCATTGTAAACCGCGCCATTTCATGGTTGGATATTTTTACTGTCGACTAACTGAAGAGGTGCTGTTAAACTTTCTAGGTGACGCAAGCTGCCTCCTCATTAAGAGAGTTCAAAAGCGTGAATTCACCCGTTTGTTTTTCTCAATTTGCAGACAGCCTGCTACTGAATCTGTTGCCCCGGCTCTGCTCCATTGTCCAAATTAGTGGATGCCAGAACATAATTACGGCCAGTAATACATCCTGCCAAACACCCATCACTATCAATCTGCCCAGCACCCTTAATATCGGAAAGGTGAGAAAATATGTAATTTATGCGAGCGAGGTCATAAAGGGTATTCGATCGATGAGAGTAGCGAATATTGTTCTTGCTTATTACCTCCCAACTATTTCAGTCGTTTATATGCCTGTTTCTGTCGACCAGAAGGCGCGCTAACGCTTGCAAGACGCTCCAATCGAAGAGGAGCTTCCGATAGCGTCCATGATTCACGACCATTCAGTAGTGAGTCTTAGTATCGCGTACACGAACGAACACAAGCACTCTGCGCTTGCATTAGGGTTACTTGTTCCACACTGCGCGTGCGCGAAGCCCAAACTGGGGCTTTCGAATGACCAATGGCGACGATGCGCATGCGAAGCGTGTAGCACCCAGTGCTAACGCAAACGCACAGTGCTCGCGTTTTCTCCTGTACGCAATAGTAAAACTCTCTATTGGTGAGATAATGCCGTATCCCAGCCTCCCACCATGAACGATCCACCTGCGTATATCAACGTGCGTAGCGACTGTCGGCGGCTGCGTTTTCCTACACGTGCTGAACGACCGTGTGGAAAGACTCGTAACCCTTTATTTCAAGTCATAAAAGAGCAGTGTTACTCGCTTTTTCTGCTTCCTAGAAAAAAAAAGAAATCATGTTATGCAGCCACTTACATTTCGCTGTTTTGTTCTTGATTTGTTTCACAAATCTGTACCAACTCGGGAGAGCGTGATGAAACACAACCTAAAACGACTAACTTCGCTTGCCAGGAGCGCCGCTCTAAACGTGCCAACTATACAGGATGGTCAAAGGTAAATAAAAATAAAAATGGCCATAGTTTAGGGGGAGTATGATGCTTCTAGTTGAGATTGTCTTTGCTTAGTGTTTGATGACCCGCAGTGGGTAGTCCGTACTTTAACAAGTCCCAACGCCCAGAAACAACTGCGGTACTTCCAGATATTTTTTTTGTGTTGGATGTACACCCCTTTCTGATCCTTTGAATGAGAAGAACAAGCAATCGTTCCTAAAAAAAATGGCACATCTGCCGAGGGAATCGCGGGCGCATCTTCATGGCTCCCTTTTCGAGCAGCCTAGCCTACGTACCAGAAAGCGACTTAAAACCTACAAGTCCTTAAACGTCTTGAACTATATTGTAAACGTCGTCATCCGCAATGGGAACCTACCTCCCACAGGTGCCAGAACTCTTTATTACTTTTTATTTCTATGTGCCGTAATGGTCCGGTTGGCACCTATATCATTGTATGGAAATGGTCAGTCGAGTTGCCGCCTCGCCCCATCCTCTTGCGTCTCTCGTTCCTATCTAGGACCTGTTGCTAGTGACGTAGATGCTTTGACTCGATGGGGAGCCAATTCGCTTCGATAGCACATCGCCGGACGCGCAGCCAATAGACCAGTGTCTGCTCTTTTTCATGCGCGCCGCCATGGTTGTTTAAGTTGACGCCATGACACGGTAAGGGGGCTGCGATTTTTGTGAGACATCGTTTCTTTTTTAGATACCTTCGCACATATCGTAGTGCAAGGACGTCAGATATGTGGTTGGCGCGCTCAATTTTCTACTTCCAATACGGCAGACAACACTTGAAGCCGATATATCCTTTTTTGCGCTTCCAAAATACCACGTTTGCACTACTCTTCTAGACCGGGTCGGCAAAAAGGACTCGGTGGTCAATGGAGCGAGTACTAATATATCTCATTGTTATTTTATGTCACAGTGTCTGAACCAAACGGCTATGCTCTGCCAGGAAGGCATGCCGGCTACGGTGAGTGTCTTTCAACGGGTGGCTACCCAACACGGTGAAAAACAGAGAGACAGGCGATTAGAGCGCGCGGGACATTGGAGCACTAAGCTACATTCGAGGGACGATGAGTAAGCGCAAAGTCTAGTTGCGTTTAAGCGTTGGAATGCCTCACACTTCGAACGCGCGGCAATACGCGCGGACCAGACGACGCTCTGGTTCGCTCTGATTGGAGGGAGGGTGGGTGGAGAGAAAGGCACCGATCCTGTGCGTCTACCCCTAATCCTTCCAATCAGAGCTCGGCGCTCTGGCGTCCCCGCGCTCTTGTCTCCCCTTCTCCCTCAGTTTCTCACCGTATAGTTTGCAGCGAGGGAACAACGCGATTGAACCCATTTTAAAAACATAAAAAGTCAGCTTCGCACGCTCCGACACAAATCTAAAGTGCAACTCAGTGATGTACTTTTTTATTTATAAGGCGGAGGAGGGAGGGGGGTGTAGCCGTAAGAAGTGCTATCGCGTTTAAGAAAAAAATGGCTTGCAAGCTTGGACGTTTTAGTCATCATAAATAAAAAAAAAGATGCGTGAAGAGAACAGTTCTGACTTCGCTTTCGTTTTCCGTTCTCCGATAGCCCAAGCCTTTTTTCACATTTTGTCTAAGAAGTCTTAACTGCGCATACTGAGCCATAGGAGATGTGTGTTTCCTAGTTGCAATTTTTTATTGAGACCGGCTTGCTCTTTGGAAATTTCTTTAAACGAATGCACCGCCCAGCCGCACCCTTCGTGCTACATATACAATGTCCTAGCATGCGACACTAATTAGTTATTCATTTAAATTGGGTGAGATCAGGTGGGCCCACGCTGTAGATAAGGATTAAAATGAAACGCTCCATCGATATTCTTTCAGGACAACCTGGTGGCTGGACTGCTCAAGTTCGTTACGGTAAGCCAGTCGTCTACAACGTTCACTTCCGCGCGCGATACAGAGGAGAAGGTTGACAAGTTTCTTTATCGTAGTGAAAATGTTTTGTAAATATGGATAACATACTGATATGGTAGATTATATGCGACGTTCACACGTGTCAATAAAAGTATAGAAACTGCTGAAAAAATATACTATAAACTCGATTTTATAATTTCAAAGTTCTACACACGTTATGCGCGTGTTTTCAGCGGAACCTAAGATATAGCGTGATATTTCATGAAGTCATGGAGCCGTGCCATAGACACAAACCAACTGTTTAAAATTCAGCGTGCGTTTGCCCACACGTATGGCCACTGCGCTTGTGCTAAAGCAATGTTCGCTTTAGATGAAGCGTCTGCGCATCAGCATTGTGGACAGCAGCGCCACCTCAGCGCCGTGACGTAATAGAGTTGAATTTGTGTTTAATACGGGCTGGGTCAGTTGCTGCCCGAACTATAGAGTAATATACACACCCAACACTGTATGCCTAAAATAGGAATGACAACACACTTTCTTTTTATAGTCGTTCTGATCTAGCCACATCGGCACTTTAGAGAGATGAACTATGATAGGGTAGGTGGCGGAAGCTATCACCCGTTACGAAGGGTGCAGCCGTTAGCATCCATCTGTTAACCTTGAAAAGAGCCGTCCTAATATGTGAAAGTCTACAATTGTTTCGAAATATTGGTACTGATAATAAAATACGTTTTTTACGGGGCTACATTGGGTGATGACGCGCGTTCCGCTAATTTGGAGGGGAAAGTGAGTTTGTGTGTCGAAATGTGCGAGTCTGAAATGCCAAACGCGGCCCCTGCACGTAGCGATCTAAACCTTTCGTCAAATGTTTATTTCAAATGTGACTTTTACCTTGTAAAATTATAAGGTGTAGTTCTCTTTCTGTAAAAAAAAAGGGCAAAACACTTGAGAGGGTCAATGGTGGACGGCGACGCAGACGACCGAGTCAAATGGCGGGGCGCGTTTGGCACACGTCTCGATAGGTGGCGCTAGCATACCTCCTTGTTCCGGCTTGCTTTAAGACTATTTCAAGACTGCCCGCTACGACCAGGGTCTATTAAAGGAACATAATATTTTTTTTAGGAAATACACCATTGGTTTAAAATAAATCCGGACAATGATCGGGATACTTGAAGCAACAAAAATAAAAGAAAACGGAATTGCACAACGACGGTGCTCTTGCTGCCGCCGGATTTCGTCTTTGTGTCGTCGGCTGTCTTTCTCTTGTCGGCCACAACTTCGGACGCTGATCCCGACGCCATCTATCATTGCGCCAAACGCGTCCCCGCCACTCGATCGTCTGCGTCGCCGACCGCCATTGACCTTGCAAAGAGTTTTTGGCTCCATATTTTTTACAGGAAGGGTGGTTACGCCTCGTAAGTTTACGAGGTAGAACCCACCTCTGAAATACACCTTTGACGAAATGTTCACATTGCTACGTACAGGCGCCAAATTTTGGAGCCAATTTTATGTTCGAACGCACATATTTCAGAAAAACATATTCACCAACTCTCGGTGTATATAGTATATATATATATCAATTCAGGTTTGATTGCTAGAATTAACGAGGAAACACCTTTCGCTAAAAATAACAAAAAGAAATGTAATTGACGTATACATATGCGCCAATTCAGGTGTTGTTTTTTTTCTTGGTACATTTAATTACCGTTTTACGTCGCACGGACGCGCACAATCCAGCGGTTTGGTGGCCCTTCAAATGGTATACAGTCAGCGATAGTTTAAGAGACGCGTGGGCGGGGCGTGTCCCTAACATCTCCTTAGCCATCCGCAGCCAATGAGATTGACGCGTCAGCCATTAGTAACGTCGAAGAACCTATGAGAAAGCAAGGGGCGTGAACGTGATAAGTACCGCACCGCGTTTTCTAACCTGTCATTAACTACAAACTGTATCACATAAAAAAACGGATATGAAAAAGAAGAAAAAAACGGGTTTAGACATTGCGGCAATAAGAAAATAATCTGCAACTGCTGTACAATAGAGACACGTTCTTATTGTTTGCTTCAGTGTCTCCTCAACAGCATCACAGGCAGTTCCCTCAACGAGTTGTTGAACGGGCTTGTCTGCGGCCTCATCAAGATCCTGGGAAATATTACGAGTGGCCTGCCTGTTCTGGGAGACACAGTGAATTTAATCATCAAAAGCCTTGGAAGAACAGTCAACTGTGAGTTCGCATTTGTTAAGATTCACCTGAAAAAACAGAAAACGAAATTATACTTTCGTGTTTTCTTTGTCTACTTTAATTAGAGTATTTACTTCTTTTTTTTCTCTCTCTCTCTCTCTCGGTAATGGCGGCGGAAGGCGTGCGCTCGTAATTACAAATGGTTGTATGTTTGTTCGTTTTCTAATTATTTTTAGGTGTCGGACAAAAAGAAAATCGGTGTTTATCGCCCCATATTTATGCTGGAAAAAAACAAAAACGGGAGCCTAAAATTCTCCAGCCTCCTTGAGACGTAGCCGTGACCCGGGTACGTTTAAACGGCCCTGTACAATGGCGCCCGGAAGGCGTCTTAGACCGGTGTTCGCCCGATGACTTCGTGAAGGTGTTATGTTTTCACCGGCCGTAATCCTGGCGGTGTTACTGAAGCTGTGGTGTAAGTTGCCGGCGCTGTCCTGCTGCAGGTCGCACTCCTTCAACAGTCCACACAAGCTAGAGCTGCAGCCATGTTTTGGGACGTTGCGGCAACGGCGACGCTCGCGTTCGGTCGTGCGGTTTGCCGTAACTTCTACGCACAATCGCCAAGCATGGCTTCATCTAACAGCATGCCACTTCAGTTTTATTTTTTGGCGTCACTTGTTTTTATTTTGGAACCACTCTCGATCTATTTGCGAAAGAGTACGCAAAACAGACCGATCGGAGAAGCGTTCCTGGCACGGTACTTGTACCGAAAAGAGACGGAAACAGGATAAGGGGTGTTGCTCACGAATAAAGAAGAAGCCACAAGGTCATTTGAGTGTGAGCAGTGTTCTGGCAAGGTGTACGATCTATACAGACGAGGACACACAGCACGGTAAATGCTGCGTGGCGATCGACCAGATAAAGTCCTTTTGACGCGAGCCCGAGTAGCCTTAGCCGACAGCGCCTCCGACGTTCAGACGGCGCAAGTGAGTAAAAGGACGGAAAAAGAGTGTCTCGTTTCAAGGGCACCAAAAAACGCGATCTTTCCGCACGGAGCATCGACTCTGACATTGACGAAAACTAGTTCGGACGCCGCGCTGGACATCTGTCCCCTTCAACGTTTCTTTAAAACTGTTGCTGCCGCCGTTAAGGCACAAAACTAGGGTCAATGATTAAGCAGCACCTAAGCGGCACGCTAAGCGCAAGTGCCAAGTTCTAGACGATGTGGCACACTAAAAAAAACGACTCTAAAACAAAGGATGTCCTCCATAAATATGCATAGGAAACCTGGAAAGCGACAGGCTGTGAGTAGCCACATATCGAGGAGGCATCTGGTGACGCCGCTTGCAACTAATGCGAGGAGAGGACTTTATCTGGCACCTGCGATGCGCGCGGTGCCCACACATAGATATTTCATACAGCGTGGTTCCGGGTGAACATAAAATAAAGCTATGAATAGAAATTCCTTCCCGAGAATCTTGGCGTCTTCTTACTCAACGACAACTATATATTATTTTATTTTTTCGTCTTAACCACATTTCTCTCAAGCTAGCTCGAGTGCTATTTTTCATGGTTTGTCCGTATAAACTGAAAACACAAGACCTTAAGTATAATTGTTTGCGGTTGAGTTTTCCGTATCCCGTATCTCTGGAGGTGGCGCATTGATACTACTGAGAAAGGAGAGATCTGATAAGCGATAACCTTTTGAATGGAATGATGAAAACAGAACGCATGTTGAAATGTGCGAGGCATTTTCCTGTGATAGGACATCGAACGTTATGTGTATATTATAGCTGTCTTTGTGGCGTGCAGTCGAACGTTTGGAGCACCTCGGCTTTCTAAACTTCAACAAAATGAAATCAGCATTTTGCTATTTTTATAGGAATTCCGAGAAAAAATAAATGAAATCATATTCCGCTGGCGCCAGAAAACTTCAATCCCGGAATTGAAACTGTCGGTACTCTTGTTATTTGTCATTCCTTAATGGCGCCTTGAGATTTAGCAATTCTGGTTTCAATAACATTAAGGATCTGCGCCTCAGAGCGCCGGCTTGCATGGGTGATTAATTGTACATATTATATTGAGTTGTGGGAAACAATTCACATCCTATTGCGGATTATGTTTACAAGTTTATGGTTCTTTATATTGCAGGTCCTACGTAAATGGAAAAGAAACAGGCCGGAAGACGTATTGATCTCCTAATCACAGTGATAAGGCAACGTGAAACTGTTTATTAAAAAGTTCTGCATTCTAAAGGCTCAATCGTCTGTTAACTGTTGTGTGTTTTTCTTTTTTTTTTCTTTTGGCGAAATTTGGTGTAGCTAGTGTGTATATATAGATAACCCTCGTTTCCAGCTTCGTCTGAAGCAACTGACTTGACGGCAGACTTTTGCTGCGGATCAGATGCATTGACCTCTCTTTACAGGCAACCCTCACTGCACACCCTCTAAAGAGAGTATGCCAAGAGCTGGAGAAAAACTATTTTTATAAACCGCATTCTAATGCTTTGAACACGCAAGCACGGAATTGAATCGTTGCAGCATTGTTTCATCTGGAACAACTGTTGTACACAATCCTCTAAAACTGGAACGCGAGCTGAACGTCCCCTCGTAATATTCAAACGTTTTTCCATTCGAAGTTCCATTGGTTCCAAAGGAATGGGTTTCCGATAGAATTCTAAGATTGAAAGGCATCGCTGCCTTTACGTTATTGTTACGTTTTTCAATAAAGACTTTTTCATGGCAACCCAAACTACGCACAACTTTCAAAATCCCGTGATTTATTCTTCCCGGTAAGCTCAACCTATAAAAATTATCTCGACGTTCAAATTATAGACGGACTAAACGGCCAAATGAAGGTTATGCCAAAACCAACATTAAAATATTCCTGTGCTCTTCAGGGGGTTACCTCAGATGTACTGGGTGATTCAAGGAGCGGCAAGGCTATTTAAATCGACCGCAAAATTCGGTTGCTTAACCTATCGCGCTACGACTTTATGCAGCGTTGCCCACAGATGGTGCATTTTTTTGTGTAAAGTTTGCAAAGAGCGAGTTTACCTGAGGAAAAAGTAAAGAAATATAAAGACTTAGCTCCTATGGAAACGCAGCGAAGCCACCTGTCTTCAAACAATACGGCGCCGTTTCGCACGGGAGACAAGAGATGGCGCAACGAACGCCGCCAAGGTAGAGTGCCTTCATACACACGCGCGCTTTTGCTTGAGTGGTGACATCTGAGCCATTTATCCGCCGAATTGTTTATTTATGCATTTTGAAGTGCGCGCAATCCGGTGTCACTCAGCTCGAGCGCGTAGATTTGGCTAATCAACGCCTCCTGTACTAAGATGCCTGTCAGGTGGCTCGCTCTCCCATTGCGGCCGGTCTGCCATCGTATTGTAGCCAAACGCCACTAGGTGGCGCTCAGTTCCGACCCGCTAGGCGCGAGCAACAACATCATCATCAGCAACTCTTGCTGGGCGCTCGGCCATCTCGGCGCAACTGGCGCGGCCGGCCGCTCGCAACTGAGTGCTAATTTTATTTATTTTAACATTAGTTTTAGTTTCAGTCTTTGGTTTACTGTTTTGCATCTTTTTGAAGAAATAGACCCACTATTTTCCATGGCCCTAGACCATAATACAAAAAGAAGACGAAGACGAAAGTGTAAATATACCAAAGAGTGAGCCAGCGCTGCGTAAGTTTGTCTTTCTTTGTGTGCGTTGACTGGAGTAACTGTTTTGCTGGTGCGCTGTTCCGCCTGTACAGCACCACATCATTCATAGCCTTCGCACTCTCTTTGCGCTGTTAACGCCAGGGACAACACTGTACTATTCGATTTGAAGCACTACTCGCACACCCCTAGTGGTATCACAATAGCAGACGTCAAATCTTCCCGCGCTCCCGCGGCCGCGAGCGATAGGGTCAGTTATCAGCGCCCCTCGCGGTCGTTTCGGTGAAGGGGAGGAGAAAAAAGGGAGAGGGCACGGCAGGACGCTCGCCGCTCTCATGACAGGCATCTTAGTACAGGAGGCGTTGGCCGATGCGCAGACGCCATTTACCGCCTTATGGTACGTTTACACTTGGGATCCGCCAGTCTGCCCAGCTGTTGCCGCTGGGGCGAAACGCTGGGCGGAAAACGCGGCGGCGAGCCGTATTCGCGACTCCAGCAAACGAACGACACCGCTGAGCGGGAAAACACTGAACTGGCCGGACCAGGTCCTTTTCGGCGATTTCTGCTCGCCCTTCTGGCTTCCGTGTTTGCATGTTGTCGGTGGATTGCGCGACAGAACAGTTCTACCGGTGTCTGTGAATCGTAACCGTAGTATCGCCTTGTGACCCAGGTTGCTCTGCACGCCGCCTATGGAACCGCGTGAGCCAGACATTCTGCGTTTCTCAACGTTCATCAGCACAGTGGAAGGGCAGGGCAGTCCTTTCCTCGTTTCCTCGAAGAAAGTCAAGCCTCTGGAGGCTCGCTTACCCCAACACATCGCCGGAGGTTCGGCGCGTGGAGAATAAAGCGGGCGAACCATTTTGAGTCCAATTCCCGCTCGCTGATGCCCCAGCGTTATGCTGGCTACATATGGCACGGCACGACCTGACCTGACCGCCATATTTGCCCGATAGTGGCGTCCCCAGGTCGCCGAGTCGCGACCAGGTCCGAGACCGAATTTCTGCCGCTGAACGAGGCGTTTCGCCGGACCGGATGTGACATTCTTGCGCAGCGCGACGCCGCCTACGTCATGAGTATGCGTCCTACAGGTTAATTGAACGTCAAAGACTTACGGTAAGAAACAGAATGACGGTCATTTACATGACGAAGTTAATCTGCTATGTCGGTCGTTCCGTACGTCTTCTTCTTCGATCTGCCCCGAGCCAAACCGTTGCTTCGTCTTCCTCGTTTTCGTCAACCGCATATTTACACCAGCACTGTACGGCTGTTTCGCGTGAGTAGGCGGTGCCAAAATTACAATTCACAACACGTTCTTACGGGAGCAGCAACGCCCGGGAGAGACAGCCGAGGTGGGAACTCTCGCGCCTTCTCGTCATATTTTACCGGATGTTACGAGAACAGCTGCCGCAGCCGCCGCCGCCGCCGCCGCTCGAAGGAAATAGATGTAAACGCAACCCGCTCGTCGCCGCCGCCGCCGGGAGCGGATCCGCTCCCGCGGCAGCGGATTTCTTCTCAGGTGTAAACGTACCATAAGTCAGGCACCGAGTCCGCCAGAGCGTCACGCGCTGGCACATTCATCGCAACTATGAATGTCCTCACCCTGAGACAGACAGACATGTATGCACCCTACGTCAACGAACGAGCCCGAACATACGGCGTCGAGAGCCGGCGTCTTTACCCGACGAACTTCTCGACTCAAAAGCAGCACGAGCTTTTTTCATATCAGTTGCCAATACATTATTTTATAATCCTTACTAATAAAACAGATTGAATAGACACATAATCAATTAAAAAATGGTTTGTCGGGTTATTTTAATTGTTTGTTTCGTAATACTTATGTCGTATTCTTTGCAGTTCCTTGTCGTTACCGCACCTGTTTTTGTTTCTGGGACTGTCGCCGCCTACGAAACGCGTGCCACTTTTGAGTCGAAAAGATCGCCTACTAAAGACGCCGGCTCTCGGCGCCGTATGCTCGGGCTCGTTCGTTGACGTAGGGTGCCTACATGTCTGTCTGTCTCAGGGTGAAGACATTCATTGTTGGCATGAATGTGCCAGCGCGTGACGCTCTCGCGCACTCGGTGCCTGACTTGGGCGGTAAAATGGCGTCTATGCATTAGCCAAAGCTACGCGCTCGAGCTGAGTGACACCGGATTGCGCGCACTTCAAAATGCATAAATAAACAATTCGGCAGAAAAATGGCTGAGATGTCACCACTCACGCAAAAGCGCGCGTGTGTATGAAGGCACTCCACCGTGGCGTAAAGCCCCTTCATGTTTCAAAAGTAGCGCAAGGTGCCTCGATGCACGAGGCACGTGCAACGTGGAGCGCTTGGGAAGATCTTGGCGGCACAGCGCAGCACTGAGATAGATTTAAGACGCCATGAATTTCCCAGAAATGGCGCGCGGCACGTGCCTCGAGCATTTCTACAACAATGAATGGCGCCACTTTTCCCAGGATAGAGGGGCTTTACCGTGGCGGCGTTCGTTGCACCATCTCTTGTCTCCCGTGAGAAACGGGGGCGTATTGTTTAAATACAGGTGACTTCGCTGCGTTTCCATAGGAGCTACGTCTTTTTTCTTCTTTACTTTTTCCTCAAGCAAACTCGCTTTTTGCAAATGTCACAAAAAAAAAAATGCACCGTCTGTGACCAACGCTGCACAAAGCCGTAGCGTGATAGGTTGAGAAGCCGAACTTTGCGGTCGATTTAAAGAGCTTGGCCGCTCCTTGAATCACCAAGTAGTATAAATTTTAACTCCAGCAAGCAATCAAAATAAAAAATATTTTCCGCGCGTTGTTTATTCGTTTTTGTTTTTTGTGGGACTTTCCCGCGCACTAAATTCATAGCTTCAAAGAGGTTGCAAATCACCGTGAAAAAGTACTACAAGCCCCATATTGCAACATTAACTGCCACGTTTTCAGTGTCACAAATGGAACCTCTTTGCCTATCAGACCAACTTACAAAAAACAATAATTTCGTAAAAAATGCTATTGTGATTAATGATTTGAATTCAAGTTCAGATTTGTCTGCTCAAGCGCTTCCAGGTTTTGCCTTCGGCGCTCGCACATAAGGTGAAACGAAGTATAGTCGTGCCACAAATTTAGAGCACACGACCACCGATAGGGGCTGTTTCGCGGCCTGTGGTTGGCCCCGAGATGCTCGCCTATTCAAACCAATGTATGGCCAAACTCTCTCAATAAACGGCTCTGCCATGGCGGCGTTCGTTGCGCCATCTCTTGTCTCCGTGAGATACGGCGCCGTATTGTTTGAAGACAGGTGGCTTCGCTGCGTTCCATAGGAGGTAAGCCTTTTTCTTTCTTTACTTTTTCCTCAAATAAATTCGCGCTTTGCAAAGTTTGACAAAAGAGCACCATCTGTGAGCAAGGCTGCACACAGTCGAAGCGCGATAGGTTGAGAAGCCGAATTTCGCGGTTGATTTAAAGAGCCTGGTACTCCTTGAATCACCAAGTAGTATAAATTGTGACTCCAGACTCTTTGTGGAGTCACAAATTGTGACTCCACACACAAGTAGTACAACTTGTGGACTCGGACAGGCTCAAAATAAAAATATTTTCCACGCGTTGTTTATTCATTTCTTTGCTTTGCGTGAGTTTCCCGTCGCACTAAATTTAAAGTTTCAAAGAGGTTGCGAATCACCGTGAAAAAGTACTACAAGCCCCTCACTGCAACATTTACTGCCACGTTTTCAGTGTCACAAATGGAGCCTCTGAGCCTATCAGACCAAATTATAAAAAAAAAACTATATTTCGTAAAAAATGCTATTCTGAATTATAATTTGAATTCAAGTTCAGATTTGTCTAATAACGTGTTAAACC
Source organism: Ixodes ricinus (assembly GCA_037355805.1). NCBI lineage: Eukaryota > Metazoa > Arthropoda > Arachnida > Ixodida > Ixodidae > Ixodes > Ixodes ricinus. Next base: position 2,694 of record JAZHYW010003782.1, on the reverse strand, counting down.
AATTTCGAGGGAAATTAGGAACTATCGAAATTTCGCTTTTCAAATATGTTGTTAAATAATGTGTGGAGAAATTACAGTGATCAAATTGGAAACATACTCATGGGAGGAAACGATAGTAATTATAATATATCCGTTAGTAGGTTACATCCTTGTGATCCGATAGGTTTTCACCTCGCAATGGATGGAAGCTTTTGTGGACAGTAAAATAAGTACCGAACTAGTGCAAAAATAGTCTCTCAGAATCTCGGTGATCGTCCATCATTAGGTACAATACATTGGAAATATCCACTTTGACCATGATATAACCCAATGTCAACTCAGAATCTAGAGGTGAACCCTTCTTCGTATTAAAGTGGTGAGTGGATGTTGCCTTAGAAGTGACATGCACTGTAAAAAATTTCCGTAATTTTACAAACACTTTTGTCGTAATTCTGACGGACTCTGTGTCCGTTTCTTAGTTAACGGACATAAAACCCGTTTTTTGCTATATTAAACCAGCAACTTTTTCCGTAAAATGGGGCGAAAATATTTTATAGTGTAGGCAGAATAAATATGCATACAGTTGTGTGTGAATGCGTACTATAGTAGAGGATAAAAGCGTTAAAAGTGTTTTTATCGTTTAATCCTGCTAAAAGCAAATCTTTATGGTAAAAAGGCCAAAGGCTACCAAGAACCCTACAGTACCCTGCAAAAGGAACAAATAAAAGGGGTGGGGGAAAACACTGAATAGAAATTAAGTAAAAGTTCATAATTCAGAGTAAAGCACATAGGCACTGCTCCACGTCACTGAGTGAAGGTGACGAGCTGCATGTCTACAGAAGTTTTCGAGCTTGTGACGATTGTTAGGTGGGTTCTGCATGAGTGCACATAAAGGGATTGCCAGAACAGTGAAGACTACACCAAGAAGGAATGCTGCTGCTCTACGGTAGGAAACGGTTGAAAGACACCGGCACAATTCTCGCGAACAACTCCCTTCAGTGCTGTCTCATGACCTTGCAGTTCCACAACGTTGTCTAGGAGGCACAATAAGACGACCCACTGAAGGGCCACACTTGAGGTCATGTCTGGCCCACCAGTGAAGGGCCAGAATTCTAGCCAATGTCAGAGCAGTGAGTGATCCGGAGCGAGCTTGGCTGCCGAAGGATAGCGTAAGCTGCCCCCTTTGCTGAACACTTTCAACTGATCTTACAAGATCAACCTCATAGGAGTCTCATATGGAGCTGCAATACTTTAGGTTGGCAGGACCAGGGTTGTGGAAAACACCTAAGTGTGCTATGGCCGGTTCCACTGGACACGCAAAATACAAAACCCAGTGCTCCGCACGTTTGGAACAAAACTGCCGTGATGCTGTGTGGAGAAGCGTAGCTGGTTGTTTATAGTAGACCTTGTCGATGTTGTTCTGCAAACCCTCGTGGTTTCTGGAATCACCTGACAAGCAACACCAGCATCAGGTTGTCTGTAGCAGCAGGGGAGTCGATATCAGGCAGGCATTATCACGATTAATAAACATGTTGAAAACAATTGGACTGAGCACTCTGTCCCGTTGAACTGTAGTGTTTGGGCCACTGGAAATAGTTCCACGGTATACACTGCACTCTGAGCGACTCAACTGGAAGACTTCTAGTATGCACGCATTTAATTAATTCGTGTTAATGAGCACCAGTGGCTTGCTGGGCAAGTCGTAGGACTCAGCTTTCACGGAAGCCTGGTAGCACGCACAGCGTAGCAGCACCTTGCCATGCTTGTGGGAGGTTCCAGCTTCAGGTTACGGCATCACCAAAAGGGTAATGGGAAAGGTACCACGACCAGCACACCTCTACAGTTCTTAGCACAATCTCTTCTGTTAGCAGTGTGCTCCACTGTAGCAATCGACAAGCTGACTGTCATAAACCGAATCCTGCATCCACGCTTTACATACCGCTAGAACTGTCATGGGATGTGTCTCATGGAGTGAGTGAAAATGCAGCAGCTTATTCGGGACCAAGTGCCCTGTTTTAGAACCATACTGCGAGTTGAAGCAATGCAAACCAGGGTGTGCAGGGATGAAGTTCGTCCGGGCGGGCCAGGATGGTGGAACACGTGGGGCAGCGTTGCTGGTTGCCCGGGCAGGCCAGCGTACGGTGCCCGTACTCGACACAGTTGTTGCAGTGATGGGCTCGAGGTTTGTGGGGACGGCAGCGAAATTCGAGGCGGCGGTAGTACACTGTGTAAGGGGCATGGGTTCCGATAAAGGTGATGATGGCTGAACCTGTTGTGCCCATTCGCCTTGTGTGAAGAATGTCGGCTTGATAAGAATCCAGATCATTGATGATCTCGTCGGGGGTGGCTCCCAAGGCAATTCCATGTATAACACCTCAGCAGGAGTTGTTTGGAGCAGCTAGGTAGGAGTGGACGGGAGGGGAAGTGTTTTGCAAGGTGATGCTGGTGATGCGCAGTAGCCGGTTGACGATCGCTTTGTGATGGGTGCGAAGGACGGCGAGGTGGTTATTTGGATGGAGGTGAAGCGACATGTCGGCACATGCATGAGCAGGGGAGCTGTGCGGCTTGAAGAACGCCGGCCAAATGTCAAGAGGCTGCGCAGCTGCGCCAGCAGGAAGGATTGGGAAACATAGCACTATAACTACGTGAAGTTCGGGGTTAGGGGTGGGCCAAAAGACGAGATTTGCGGGGCTTCCTGGGGTGATTCATTCCCCA
>JAZHYW010003779.1:0-18744 GCA_037355805.1 Ixodes ricinus | reverse complement strand
GTACTTGGCAGAGATCCATTACAATAAATAGCATATTCTTAAGTGATCAGCATATAGATCCTTTTATTTTTATACTTTGTACTCGTACTTATAAAAAAAACTGCTCCTTCACTGCCACAGCCATAGTCTCCCCTGAGGACAAGGCCATGTAGGCATTGAAAGGATGGGTACCTAATCAAGGCAAATGACTAAACGGGCTTGTTTAACCATGTTTTGCGCCAATCTGAGGGATTTCTGTCGAATATTCACATTCAACTGCAAAGACTATAAAACACTACTACTGCAATGGTAAGATTTTCCAACCGTCATGCTCAACGAGTGTCGAGTGGAAATACAACTCCAATTCATACACTCAGTGAGCATGAAGGCATAGTGTGCCAGCAGATGGCAGGTGTCTGCATAGAAAGATTTTAGTTGGCGCACCAAGAGGCTAACCAATAAAAATAAGTACTACTCTAAGCAAAATGTCTTAAAGTGCCGATCTCGTCTTAGCACTAACTGTGGAACACAGCATCTATTTTACTGGCTAAAGGGTACTCAATCGTTATATCCAGCTACCTAATGACACTAAATATTCTTCCCGGCTTGCTTTTTAGGAAAATTTCTAAATTTACAAGAAATATTAAGAAAACTGCTAAAAAATGGCAAAACCAACACTCGAATTTGCCTGCTCTCCGGTAGCACGACACATATGGCAGGCAGACCTGCAGAATGAGCATGCAGTCTAAAAAACAGGGTATGTCCTATGTATAATTTTTTGTCGCACTGCAGAGCAAGTGCTGGAAGCAAGTTTCACGACATTAATTTTTCACAACCCAAGTTCTTGCACTAAGTTGAGAACAAGTTAGAGCAGTGAACTTGTCTTCGCCACTGGCATAACGTTCTTGTGTCGCCCGTCGTCACTCAAATAAATTTGTAAACAAATAAAAGACCAACTTTCATAAAAAAAAATCTCTAACTTTGGCAAAGGTAAGTTATCTTGACTAAAATATGTTGGGTGCAGTTGTACACCGTCTATTTGTGTGCTTAACCAATTTTGAGGCACATCGGCGACAATGAAAACAAAACGCCCCAATACCATTAAGGGAAAGCAAGAAAGGATGCATACCTGCACCAAAAAAATTTTGAACGACCAAGGGCAGGAAACTCTGGTGAGGCTCTCGGAGTGACTCCCGGAAATAGCCCTGCGCAGACCACAGAGCAAGGTCCGGTCACAGCTTGCGGCCATAAGGTGCTTTATACATTAAAGTTCCAGAAGCCGCGGCAATTGGAAGTAAATAGCATTTCATTTCTCTGCAGAAGGAAGGGTTGAATAGCTAGCATGCATTCATTAGGTGACACTGTCATGAATGCGCCGACTTTTCAATGCAGCACTATATCACCAAATTGTTAACTGTGCCGGACAAACACTTAAAACCGTAAGCATTATTCCAAACTATCACAGCTTAAAGTTAACCATGGTAGAAGCTTCAAGCCATCCTTGCGAATTCAGTGCTGAAAGCATGATACCTTGTAGTTGGACGCCATGGTACGTCGAGCTTTTAATCACGTGTCAATCTGTTTTTGCTGTAAGGGCTTGTAGCGTCAAAAATGGTCCAGCTTAAAGAGATACAAAGTATTGACGTTTGTGAGTGGGGCCCTGGCCAAGTCTCCAGCTACATTGCGAGGTTGGTACTCAGACGTTCAAATTTGGATGTTTGCTGCCTGTAACCACGCGACCAGCTTCTGCCCAGCTATTGTTCGAATTGAGTATATGACCTCGACAGTGCCGTTATTTGACAAGCAGTTTTACAAATGTTGAAAATGACTGACTCACAGAGAGACTGCGTCTCAACGGCTAACGACTTGGGATACCTAAATAAATACTGATATATTAACTAAATGCAAAACAATTATCTGGCAGGCATTATATTTTTCAAGAGGCTGGGTCGACTCCTCGTTTAGTAGAATGGGTTGATGCGTTATAAGAAAATACAAACAGAAATATTCCTTAGAATTCGTTTTGCACCCCCAAGTCATGTGTTTTTTTATGCAATATACACAAGACTCTTGATTTAGAAAGTGCCTCAACTGTACAAATGGATATGCAGTAAGGGCACTCGCCAAGCCTATTCTCCTCAGCTCTGTCAAGGTTAAGCCGAGTTACAGTATAGAAGTACACGCTCACTGATAGAATGAGGAAGGCAGGAATAAGTTTCAGTTGTTCTACCACCAGCCCGCCTGCTACCTTCGATGACGTTTCAGCGTCTCATGAGCCTCGAGAGCGCACATCCTTCCAAAGCGGGGTAAAAATTACAAGCGCGTGCCGGAGGACGCCCAGCCATCCTCTTTTTGTCATTCGCTATACTACATATTTTTAGTATGACGTATTTTTAAGTGAGAAAATGTTTTGCAAATATGCTGTCCACCTTTGACCATAATACAAAATTTTATAAAGATAACAACAATGTATGCGTATTGCCATCCACCATTTTCCAAATGAGTGCTCCCGCCTATCGAAACATCTACACATGTGGTGCTTGAGTGGGTTCAGGACTGAGAGGCCTAGAAAACAAAGCGCTCACAAGGTGTCTGGCACTTTCAACCATGCGGGTACATTTGTCGAAAATTCCTGATTTCTAGCCAAATGTTTTTAGAATGAGCAAATCTCGTCCACGCCCGACGTCGACCACTGCATTGTGATTCCCGAGATTGTGTGAAATCTTCTGAAAACTGCGGTACAACCGTCGAATGAACTCTGTTGTGCTACGGCACTCGTCCATGCTGCCTGCTCCAAGAAAAATACTGTTAGTGTTGAATACGGCATCCCACCAGGTACAGTCGAAAATGTTTAGTGAACTAGAGTAAAATTCATATCACTCGATATACACAGGTAGGCTCACAAACTGACGACACCACGATTGTTTATTTATTTATTTATTTTGAATACCCTCAGGGCCCATGGGGCACTACAGAGGAAGTGTGAATGTGGACTAAATACATCAACACTGGCACAATATGCAGTAAAAATATTAAACAAATGCAGGATTACAAAATATTATTCGGTTATGGCTGATTTAAATGATGACGAGTCTTCAATGGAGGCAATGGAAGGGGGAAGCTGATTCCACTCTGAGCTGGCTTTGGGGATAAAGGAATTAATAAAAAACTTATCTGTGCTGCAGTTAGGAATCTCAACTTTGAACTGGTGATCCGGCGGGAGGAGAAGTATGAAGGATACGAAATAAGTTACTGTTTCAAAGATGGGTTATAAAAGAAAAGTTTATGAAAGAAAGAGAGACGCGAAATTTTTCTTCAAAATATTAAATCAGAAGGCCAAGATTAGATTTCATTAAAGAAACGTTTGCAAGACGAAACTAGTTAGATACAATAAAGCGCGCTGACCGATTCTGGACATACTCAATTGCGTCAATGAGAGCGCGTTGAGCCGGGTCCCATATACTTGATGCGTATTCCAACTTTGGGCGGTTGAGTGTCCGATTTAAATGTAACTTGAGAGAGAAGGGGACTTGGGCAAAATTACGACGCAAGTTGCCGAGGGTGCGATTTCCATTGTTAATGATGAAGTGGACGTGGGTATGCCATGAGAGGTTATTGGTTATCTGAACTCCTAAGTACTTGTATGATGTGACATGCTCTAATGAGGTACCATTAATTAATTTTGTAGTCGCAGGTTTGAGGGGGATTATAAAGGCGTGATAGTCATGCTTTTGCATTTGCTCATGTTTAAGGACATCAGCCGTTTGTGGCACCAGTTAGAAATGTTGTCAAGGTCAGATTGAAGGAGATATTGTCCAGATTGGTTAGTTATTTCGCGGATGATAACAGTCGTCAGCAAGCAACTTTATGGAAGAGCTAATGCAGTCGGGAAGATTATTAATAAATACTAAAAATAATAAGATACTCAAAACAGAACCTTGAGGGACAGCAGATGTTACGACAGAAAAAGATGAGTCAGAGTTGTTCGCAATTACAAATTAGATGCGGTTTCATAAAAAGCATTCAAGCCATTTTAGCATATTATTGTCAATATTTATGGTGCTGATTTTCAGAAGTAATAAATGATGTGGTACCTTATCAAAAGCTTTTGCAAAGTTGAGTAGAATGCAGTCAAATGATTATCCATGATTGAGACTTGAGGTTATGTTATGGGCACAACAGAGTAGTCGCATTTCACAGGAGTAATGTTTACGAAGACCGTGCACAAATGGGCTGAAAAATGAGTTCGATTCAAGAAATGACACCATGTTGTTGGTTTTACTCTTGCATACGAACAAAAATGACCTCCTCTTTTTTCGATATGCAGTAAAACCCCTTATCTTCGCGACCCTTAATTCTTCTCGAATTGGTCACAGAGCACATAATCGCGGCCACTAAATTTCGCAAATTTAAAGGTCACATTGAAACTCTTAGGAACCGAAATTTTTCTGCACCCTTTTATTTCGTGAACTTCACAATTTGCGAAAATAAAGGGCTCGCGTACATTAAGGGGTTTGTTATTATAGTAAAGAGATGTTACTAAATACCGGCTAACTTCATTACACGGTGGTTCGGAATCAGCCAGCCGCTGTTCAAGAGAGACAGACACGAAGCGAACCTTTTCAACTCTCAAGAATAACTGCTTATTTCAGAACAATGTTACGGGGAAGAAAGACGCGCTAGACAGGGGAAGAGGGTACACGGTGTCGAGTGACCAGAAGCCGCCCCTCCGAGGCGCAGCTGGCGCTGTTTGCACAGGGGTCCGTGGTCTCCTGCCCGTTCGCGTTCGCGGGTGGCTCGGTGGAATGTTCCCTCTGTGTCATAAATTTCCGGAGCACTCGAGGGGAGAGCGTTGGTTCCGAGAAACACGAAGCAGAAGACGAAACGAATGCGCATGCAGACTCTAAAAGCAACACACACACAAGATACAACAATCTCCCCCGGATGAGCTATTGCGGTAGCTCATCGTTACCTACTTCTAGAGGGTATAAAAACTGAATTCGTCGCCTGAGTTCGCCTCCCCCGGGCAGCACAAGTCTGCAGGACCGCACCCTGTTATCTCTCCCACTGAATGTCTCTTTAACACGGCAGGTTATCCACATGTGTCGCGGGAGACTGTCCTCGTTCAGCAGGCACAGGTCACCCACGGTGATGCCGCTTGAGGGGAGGTCTGACGAGGTGTGCCGATCTCAGGTCCAACAAATATTCACGGCGCCACCTTCGCCAGAATCCCTCCACGATGGCGCTGCGGCACCTCCAGCGCCGCACCAGCCTGGTCCGACTCGCTTCACCTGTAGGAGCCTCTGCTGATAGGCGATGCGGCGGAAGACACGTGAGCTTTCGCCCCACGAAGAAGTGAGCAGGTTATGGTGGCTCTGGCTCACCTGCCCCGGGGTACAGGAAAGTCAATGGCTGAGACTTGAGCATGGCCTCTATCTCGGCGAGGACGGTGGAGAGTTCCTCGAAGGTCAAACTGCTGCGACTCAGCACTTTGCGCAAGCACACCATCACTGATCGTACGAGACGCTCCCAAAATCCTCCCCACCACGCTGCTCTTTTGACGATGTACTTCCAACGAATGCCATTATTCACGAAATACGACTGCACCTCGGGCGATTTTATAGCGCGGAACATCTCCTTGAGATGCTTCTCCACTCGCTTGAATATCAGCGCATTGTCGGAGTACACCGCGGCGCTGACTCTTCTGCCTGCAACGAACCGCTTAAATGCTAACAGGAACGCAGCAGCGGAGAGGTCGCTCACCAATTCAAGATGAACCTCACGGGTGCCGACGCAGGTGAACAGGGCTACGTAAGCCTTCTTAGAGCGGTTGACCTCTCTGCTGAACAGGGGTCCCGCGAAGTCCACGCCTGTGATAGCGAAGGGTTCACTCCTTTTTACCCTGCTTGCTGGCAGAGGAGCCACAGGTTTCGATGCGGGCCTGCACTTTGTTTGCGACAAGCCAAGCACCGGTGAACCGTTTTCTTCACGGCTTTCCGCCCTTTAACAATCCAGTACACCTCTCTCAGCTGTACCAACGTGTCTCGGACTCCTGCGTGCAACAGTCGAATGTGTTCCATTGATATGAGAAGGGCGGTGAACGCATGGTCGGAGGGAAGAATAATAGGATGCTTCATCTCGTCATTGTAGTCCTTGAATTGCAGTCTTCCTCCCACCCTAAGCAGGCCGTCGTCATCGAGGTACGGTCCAAAGCGTGAAACGGCGGAGTTTTTTTTCAGTTCTTTTCCGGCGCGCAGTGCTGTGATTTCGTCTCTATACGCCTCTTTCTGTGTGCAGGCCAACCAGTATCGTTCAGCGTCTGTAAACTCTTCGGCTGTTAACTGGCCTACCCTTCTTGCCTTCCTGTTTTTGCAGTTGTGCACAAAGCGCCGGATCCAAGCAGTCAATCGCAGCACTTTGATTAGCCGGCTGTGTTCCTCCAGTTGCAGGAGAGGTGTCGTGGGAGGTGCCGCCACCATCATTACTGCCATTCGTTTTTCTGCTCTTTATATTCAGTGGCCATGGCTGTTTGTTCGTTAATGGTAGGCCACTTCGACTCCGGATTTCGCAGCCACTTGGCTCCGTTCCAGCAGAGCGAGCTGTCTACCAGTTTTGAGGGTAGGACACGTCGGGCTAGAAGATCCGCTGGATTCTCGGCCCCAGGGCAGTGATTCCACTCCTGTGGGTCGGTCAGCCGCTGCAGCTCCTCCACTCGATTTGCCACAAACGGCTTCCATTTGTCTGCCGACCCCCTTGTCATGTTCCTCCAAGGGGACGAGGGCAGGTCGAAAGACGAAGCGACACATAAGTAGACGAACGAAAATTAATTTACTCACAAGCACAAAGCAAAAACAGAACAGAAAAAAAATTATAAGCAGAAGCGAAAGAAAAAATAATAGAGTAATTAAATAGCTATCGTCACTACAGTCAGTCTCGGTCGTCTTCAAATGGGAGCTGAGAATACTCACAGTCTCGAGCGTTGATCTAGCTTACGACGGAACCAGGCTTTGTTCTTCGATGTCACGGGTGTGGGTCCAAGCTTGCTAGGAGCTCTGGGCCACCCAGCGCCGCTTCGATGATGTCGCTTGACCAACCTGGTACGCGGCCTGGGTTGACAGGAATGTTGCGAGGCCGCCCCTTTGTGTCCGTCTTCGAGCTCAAAAGCCAATGCTCCGAGCTTCTGGTGCAAGCAGCAACAGCAAGCACGACGTCGCTCCGGCTCGATGGTGGCGAAAAGACCTGGAGCAAAGCCAGGGTTCACCAGATGCGAAGCCTGGTCTGCCGGGAGCGTTGGCGGGCCATCTGCCGCCCTTCAGGTTCAGTCGTCGTATGTCCCCCTCGAGCACCTAACTCGTGCCCTCCGCTTGTCTTCAGCATTCTCCTTTTTCTTCTCTAACCCGTTGTCACTCCAAGAACGTGACATTTTCCCCCACTAGAAGAGCCTCGATTTATGAGGCGTAGTATAGTTGTGCTGTTGAGATTTCAAAGAGCAGACCTTGGCGTCGGCGATCACCATAGCAGCACTCACACACACACATCCTCGCACAAAAAGCACCATGAAATAAAAGACAATAGTTTGGATAATATTTACAGCCGTGTCACCCTGTTCAAAACACTTCTTGCACATAAAGTTTCCCTCAGCAACAGAGAACGTCCTGCTCGTCGTCACAGTCCGTCCCCTCGCGCTAGATAGTTCATTTTATTTTTATCTAAACTTCTCTAAAGTTCGCGCTGGCCTTCAGCAGCACCCTTTCCGCACTCTTAACTTTGTTTCGATATTCGTAGAGCCTAGCTAGGGTCTCTACGTCCCTGGAGTACAAAAGATTACTCTATTTAGAAACCCAACCACCTGTCGGTTGGCTCATTATACTCGACCCATGAAGTCCGCTCCTACGTTGTCATGTATTCAACATGAAAACCCTGATCCTGTAATGCCATGCCAACACGAGACACTATTTTTCGACCGTAGCGAACTTCTTTTCCGCTCCGTTGAGTTTTCTGCTCGCATACGCTACGGGGTGTAATATATCGAATTGTTCTTGAAGCAACACCGCTCCCACGCTTACGTCAGAAGCATCCGTCCCTAGCACAAACTCCTTCTCTGGGTTTGGCGCCAACAAGATGGGAGGCTGTCCCATTCTGCTCTTTAGCTCCTTGAATGCATTTTCTTGCTCTCGCCCCCACTCGACCTCATTCCGGGCTCTCTTTTTGGTTAATTCAACTAGGGGTGCAGTCAGAGGAGCGTAGTCTTCTACAAACTCTCGGTAGAATCCCGTGAGACCCATGAAGAACCTGACTTGTCTTTTTGTTCGAGGCCTTGGAACATCCTGGATTCTTTCTATTATTTTAGGGTCCGGCGACATCTTGCCCATTCCGGTGTCGTGTCATAGGAAGCTGATTTCCAACAATCCTATTTCACACTTCATCGGCTTGATCGTGATGTTGGCCTCTCGCAGGCGTTGAAAGATAAGGCTTAGCGTCTCCATGTGCTCTTTCCACGAACTTGTAGAGATGAGTACGTCATCTACGTAGTGATGCGCGTCCGGTATTCCGTCCAACAGCTTTCGCATCAGCTTCGTGAATGTCGCTCAAGCAGTTTTTATTCTAAAGGGCATAAAGTTGAACTGGAAAAGCCCGCTCATCGATGAGAAGGCTGTCTTTTCTTTGGCGCTTTCCTCCATAGGAATTTTCCAATAACCTTTGCCCGCATCCAACTTTGAGAAAAAGCGCTTCTGCTCCGTTTTGGCAAATGTGACGTCGATCCTTGGTATAGGCTCTGCATAGGGTTTAATGACACCATTCAATCTCCTGTAGTCGATGCAAAATCTATTCGATCTTGTCTTCTTCTTCACGATCACCACCGGTGCTTTGTATGGTGAGGACCATCTCTCGATTACTCCTAGCGCCAGCATCTCTGAGATCTCTTGCTCGACCACATCCTGAACTGAAAGTGGCAGCGGGTATTGTTTTACGTATACCGGGCGCGTCGTGGTGACTTCCAAGTCGCATGTCAAGAGATTTGTTCTTCCCGGAGCATGGGAGAAGATCTCACTGAAGACTTCGATCAGCGCCCGCACTTCGGCACTTTTTTTAGTCCAAATTCTTGTTTACATTAACGTCCTTCCATCCTTGTTGCTTCGTCCAGCTCGGTGTGGGAATCTCTCTGGCGTCTTCGAAGCTTTGCTCTACTAGAGCTTCATCTTTGATCTCAGCTGCGACATGACAGGCAGCCTGCTCTTGTCGAGTCGTCTCCCTCTCCTCGTACTTTTTTTGCATTTTGACTTGAAAGACCTTTGTCTTCCCCCCACCTCCAACTCGTAATCGACCTCGTTCTTTCTTGCCGTCACTACGAAGGGCCCTTTCCATTTGCATAATAATCTTGTTGGCATTTGTTGACAGAAGGATCAAAGCCAAGTCGCCTGGTCTCCTCTTGCCGTTGGAGCTCCTTCTGTCGTAGTAACCTTTAAATTTAGCTTTGGCTTCGTCCAAACATTTGTGCGCCAGCTCGCACGTTCTCTCCAGTTTTTCGCTTAGCTCAAGCATATAGCTGTACGACGTATTTACCTCCTTGTTCAGCGTTTCGCTTGACCATACTTCTTTAAAATCGCCAAGGGACCTCGCACTCTTCTGCCGTAGAGTAGTTCGAATGGTGAAAACCTAGGACTCGACTGCGGCACCTCTCTGTATGCAAACAACAGCGCTGGAAGGTACCTGCCCCAATCTCTTGGTCGCTCATGGCACATCCTTCTTAGCAATTTGCTTGATAGTGCCGTTAAACCTTTCCACGAACCCGTTGCACAGGGGGTGGTAGGGTATGGTGGGCAGGTGTTTCATCGATAGCAAGCGACTGACTTCTTTCATAAGGTCAGATATAATGTTGGCCCCGCGGTCGCTGAGTATCTCTGTCGGTACCCTATAGCGTGTAAACATTTCTACCAACGCTTCGGCCATCTGACGAGATCCGATGTTTTGCAACGCTACCGCGTCCGGGTATCTCGTCGTCATGTCTACCATGGTCAAGATGTACTTGTTTCCCGCACGTGACATTGGTGCGATGGGTCCAATAATGTTGATTTCTACTTTCTGGAATGGCGTCTCAACCGTGGGCATATTCCCCAAAGGCGCCCTGCCCACTTTGCCTTTTGGCACCGTGAGCTGACAGACGTCGCATGATCGGACGAACCTTTTGATATCGCTTTGCATCCCAGGCCAGAAAAACCTTTCGGTCACCAGGCTCAGCGTATTATTCATCCCTTGGTGCCCGGACACTATGCCATCATGCGCGAGCGTAATCACTGCCGGTCTGAACTTCTTTGGGAGTACCAGTTGAGTTGTCTTTCTCCCCGACGAGTACTCAACAGATCTGTGTAACAGGTCATTTTTCACGACGAACTGAAACTTTGTCCTAGACTTAGGCTTTCTCGTGATTTGCCCAACCACATCAAAACACCTATTGAGTGTGTCATCTTCTCTCTGCTCTCTAGCGAGTGCCTCTGGAGTTGTATCGATCATTGATACCTGCTGTACCTTCAGGCATGTCTCTTTGTTTTTCTTTTCTCCACTTCGCGTGACGCTCGTATCGCGAACGGCAGCGACTTCAGCTAGAATCACCTGATGTGACTCCTCATTGTTCTTGACTGAGCCGGACCCTCCGTGAACATCAGACCACCTGTCGGACCGTCCACACAGCTCGACCCAGTCGTCTGAGCTCTCAGGTGACACTTCATTTCTCTTTTTCCGATCCGGGTCTGGATCATCCGCATTTCAGACTTGCGGAATGTTCTCATGTACCAGATCATACAATGGATTGTCGATACACTTCGCTAAATCCGTGCCTGTGTAGAACGGCGTCTGGACCGAAATTTTCGCTTCAGGTAGATACTTGACCGTGCGGTCTAATAAAAAGACGGCACTCGACTCTCCGGTGAATTTGTCGAGAGGAACCAAGTCCATCCTGATCACCACAGTGTTACAGCCGGTGTCCTTGAGCAATTGAAGATAAGGTAAGAAGGCAGGCGAGCTGGTTGATGTTACACATTTTTGAAAACCGGAGACGACGGACGAAAAAGGGGACAACACACAAACGTCTCACCTTTACTTGTCGGTTCCTAAGTCGTCCCTCAACCACAGGCATGTTATCTGCTAAGAACTTTGGACGATTCCCAAAGGCAGCGTTCACCACCGGTACCTTATCTCCGCTCCTCAGAGTGACGAAGGAGTCATCTGGCTTGTCCGAAACTTCTGGTGGCTTTGTCCAAAGGCAACAGGCCTGGTGTTCTCCTTGCATTCCCACCTTGCACTGATTAGCCCTATGACCCGTTCGTCCACAGTTCCAGCACGTTGGTGCTTTATTCGCTTGAGCCTTACTCCGACAATTTTCTGCCTTATGTCCCGCTTTCCCAAAAAGAAAGCAGCGGCTACTTCTCCTGGCCTCACCTTCATCATTATTAGCTGGATCTCCTGCACTCAGTTTATTTCCAGTCTCTTCTTTCTGTTTGCCACCTGTGCTCGATTGCACTTGCGCCTCTAAAAAGAGGTCACCTTTTGCTGCCAATTCATCCAAAGTTCAACAGTGCCTCTCTTTAAGGAAGACAGCTAGCTTACTTGACCCGGTTCCAAGAAACTGTTCCACCAGAACCGTATCTCGTAGCGCTTCGAAGGTTTTTTCGATTTCTGACACCTCAACCCACCGGTCAAAGTAACCTGCCAGCCTAGCGGCGAACTGCCTCCTAGTTTCATCCTCCTCGGGTTTAGCATCCCGAAATCTCTCACTGTATCCTTCCTTTGTATAACGGAATCTCTGGAGCAAAACCAGTTTCACCTTCGGGTAGTCTAATGCATCTTCCGGTGTCATTTGTCCGACTACCGTGAGCGCTTCTCCGGACAAGCACGAGCTTAAAGTTATAGCCCATTTTTCCTGGGGCCAACCCAACCCTGCCGCCGCACGTTCAAAACGGTGCAAGTACGCATCTAGGTCTTCCCTCCGCTCGTTGAATTGCTGGATCACCTTATGAGGACTTCCACGGAGAGTTTGGACTGGCGCTGCACCGAGTCCCTCATCCACCCTTTCCTGGTGACTTCGTTGTGCGGTGATTCTAAGTTCCAGAACTTCCTTCTCTTTCTCTAAAGTAGCCAACTTACAACGTTCTGCCTCGCGGTCATGAGCCCTTCCTTCTCTTATCCGTGCTCTTTCGTCATCTACCCATTTCTTCAACTCGGGCCCAGGGTAACCCAACTCCTTTCCTGCCGCGATAAGCCTCTCGGCCTCCATGACCCTGGATGCCTTTCGCCTTCCGACGCTCCTCTAGCTCTCAGAATAACAAGACGTCAGAAATGGGCCACGAATCCTGGCAGGCTCGCCAAATGTCATGTTCCTCCGAGGGGACGAGGGCAGGTCGAAAGACGAAGCGACACATAAGTAGACGAACGAAAATTAATTTACTCACAAGCACAAAACAAAAACACAACAGAAAACAAATTATGAGCGGAAGCGAAAGAAACAAGAATAGAGTGATTAAATAGCTATAGTCACTACAGTCAGTCTCGGTCGTCTTTAAATGGGAGCTGAGAACTTGATAATGTGGATGCTTGGGCAAGTTGGTAACTCATGCTTGGATGGAACAGCGCGGATGAACAGTCACACTCACATGCACACCAGAAGCAAACAGACTCGCAGCGCTGACTTTCAACTCAGTTCTATATTTCTTCTTCCTCAAATCTTCAACTTCTTCACATTTGCCGTTAATGAGAACAATTTAAATTTTTACACACCAGAGACCAAATAGCCAATACCCATTAACAATTCATAATTAGATAAATCATGCAAAGACAACTAAAAAACACACTATTAAAAATTGAATTAATAAATAATTTTTAAAATATTAAAAATAAAGCGAAAAATTTCTCATCACTATCGGTGCTTTGATGATATCTCTAGATAATCCAATTCTTTTTTTGACAAAGCTACGGATGATACAATAACACATTGTTTGTCCAATCTGGCTATTTTTTCAGCTTCGATGATCTCCCGTGTCAGCTGATTACCACTTCTGGCTATGACAGTGCAATGACTCAGGTTACGAGAGCATCATTATAACATAAACCGAGTAATATCAGGAAATCTAGGTATCCATTGCCGAGTTTGTGGGTGTTCAGCGGACCTGAGTCATTGAGTGGTAATCAGCTGACACGGGAGATCATCGAAGCTGAAAAAATAGCCAGATTGGACAAACAATGTGTTAGTGCATCATCCGTAGATTTGTCAAAAAAGAATTGGATTATCTAGAGATATCATCAAAGCACCGATAGTGATGAAAAATTTTCGCTTTATTTTTATTATTTTTAAAAATTAATTTTAATTCAATTTTTTAATATTGTTTTTTTAGTTGTCTTTGCGTCATTTATCTAATTATGAATTGTTAATCGGTATTGACTATTTGGTCTCTGGTGTGTAAACAATTTAAATTGTTCTCATTAACGGCAAATGTGAAGAAGTTGAAGATTTGAGGAAGAAGAAATATAGAACTGAGTTGAAAGTCAGCGCTGCGAGTCTGTTTGCTTCTGGTGTGCATGTGAGTGTGACTGTTCATCCGCGCTGTTCCATCCGAGCTGAGAACACTCACAGTATCGAGGTTTGATCTTGCTTACGACGGAACCAGGCTTTGTTCTTCGATGTCACGGGTGTGGGTCGAAGCTTGCTAGAAGCTCCTGGGCCACCCAGCCCCGCTTCGATGGTGTCGCTTGACCAACCTGGTACGCGGCCTGGGTTGACAGGAATGTTGCGAGACCGCCCCTTCGTGTCCGTCTTCGAGCTCAAAAGCCAATGCTCCCAGCTTCTAGGGCGAGCAGCAAACACGACGTCGCCCGGGCTCGATGGTTGCGAAAAGACTTAGAGCGAAGCCAGGGTTCACCAGATGCGAAGCCTGGTATGCTGGGAGCGTTGGCGGGTCAACTGCCACCCTTAAGGTTCAGTCGTCGACTTTCCCCCTCGAGACACCCACCTCGTGCCCTCCGCTTGTCGTTCAGCACGCCCTTCTTGAACCCGTTTTCACTCCAAGAACGTGACACCCCTGATCCAGTGCAGCACCACCATTGAGTCCGTCCAGAGGCAGGCGGGTGTGTCTTCCAGCTGCAACATCTTGGTGAGGTAGTGTTTCAACCACGCACAGATCAGGACTCCCATCAGCTCCAGTCTCGGCAGCGAGAGGCGCTTAAGGGTGCCACTCTTGACTTGGCCATAATCAAAGCCACAGGCACCTCTCGTGCTGCAGTCTGTGTGGCAACGTACGCAACCGCATCGTATGCCTTGCGGCTTGCATCGCAGAAGACATGCAGCGTCTTGTTGGTCTTGTTGCTTTTGAACTTTTCCATGATCGTCCTTGGGACGGACACTTTCCGATTGTGGGAAGTTCTCTGCACCAGTTGTCCAATTCGGCTCTCAGGGCTCCTCAGGTAAGGGGTCGTCCCAGTCAACCCCGAGCTCCCACAGCCTTTGAAACATGATCTCAACACTTGTCGTGATGGGGACGAGAAATTCAAAGGGGTCAAAGATCCTTGCAGACACCTGAAGCACGAACCTCTTGTTGTCAGTTCTTGAGGAGATGAAATCGATCAGAGAGTCCATCTGCTACTGGAAGCTGTGTGTTTACGGATTCCAACCGACTCCTATAGGACCTTCCCATATGTCGTGTGCCTGAGGTCGGCGTAGATCGTTTGGTCTCGTTTCCCCGCAGCGTCTCTGCCAGCTCGAGGTTGTTCAACATCCACTTTTGAATCCTCATTCCAGCCTGATCCAGCAGTTCAGTCGCTTCTTCGCAGAGCACTCACACCTATTGCAGGCTCTCTGCTCCGGTGACCAGGTCAACTACGTACAGGTTGTTTCTCATTATCGCCGCCGTCGTCGGGTACTGCTCCTGTACGCTCTCCAGGTGGTGTTGAAATGTCGCGGCCAACAAAATGGGCTGGACGTGGCGCCGAATGGTATGCGCGTCACCCTGTTCTATGATTGACGGACGTTTTTCTCCGTTCTTTGGAATTTTCTCATGGCAAGAAAGCGCACGGATCCTGGCCCTCTTCCGTTAGTCACACCAAAAGGAACGCCTTTTTGATGTCGGCGACGACGGCGATGTTGTGAGTACGGAACCTAACCAGCAGGTCGATCAATTCTGGTTCAAATGGGTCCGCTCTTCAGAACGTCGTTTAGCGAGAGCCGACCTGCCAGGCTGAACGATGCGTTGAAGACCACTCTCATCTTAGTTGTCTGATTTCGTGCCGTACGACTGCTTGGTGGGGCATATAGTAAACCGGGACCTTTGGCGTGTTGCTTTCTTCGACTGGTTCGGCCCCAGTCAACCACCAACTTCTAATGAATGTCCAAAAGATGTATTTTTCGGATGTTCAACATATCCAATGGATATCCATAATGATCCATCTTACATTCAATGTATGTACCGTGCAGTGCAAAATGATCCCACAGAAAACGTACCACTAACGTAACATGGATGCTTCTCCTGGACATTCGCGACGTTTGATAGATATTCAGCTTGATCCCGTGGACGTACCATGTACATACTTGGGACATAAAATGAAAGAAAAACAGCAACCAATTCTTCATTCCAAGGAACCAATGTTTCAAAATCGATTCAGATTTTCTTTAGTGCAACTTGGCCTTAAGAAAACCCGAATCGGTTTTGAAACGTCTGGTCCTAGGAATAAGGAGACATCCATCAAAATAATTATGTTCTGAAACTTACCACAGCATTACATTCCCTGTTTTCCCACCCTGTCTGGTCAGTCACCCCAATTTATGCAAATGTGCTGTTTGAGCATTTCCATGCAATAAGGTATAAACGGGTTGCGTTCAGTGCTGCATAAATCAGACTCCCTGAAAATTTTGTTGTATGCATGGCCTATATATATATACTGTAAACGACCTATTTTTTGCGGGCTCAGTATTGCGCGATTTAGGTCAAACTAAATGTATGGCATTTTTCATCATTTGTGGGTGTTAATTTTAACGAGGCGGTAGGATCTCAATGTAGCTTCAAATGTGTTTACATTTTACCGAGCCGATTCGAAAAAATTGGGTCCAAGCGAATATGAAGTCGTTTACAGTACCACAATAAATTCTTAAATTGCTGATTATTGATACAATGTAGAAGTGAGACTTGCAACAAAAATGCTGTATTTTGTTTTAAACTTTATTTCGCACAAAACAATGAACAATCCTCAGCTTCTTTTTACAAAAAAAAATCTAGATGCATAGTTGTTGCACCACGGAAGGATATTATCTGACTTTCCAAAGTTCTACCGATAGCTTGGCAGTTAGAAAGAATTCGTAGATGATCGTGAGAAAATAGATCGCGTGTCAGATGCCTTAGAGTTGGCTTTGCTCTCTGTCTTGTGACGCGGACTGTTCCTGAAAAAGATAGATAATAGTATGTAGCCACAAATACGGAAGAATTCAACCGATATGCTAACACTGTTTTTATTTATTACCAAGTCAATCTAGGGAAAACTGCTTCAAATCAATTTTTCAATAATATTTATACCTGCAGTTTTCTTTAGTTCTAAACCAAACAAGGCATAAATTGCTAGTGAAACCTCCGACACTCGTCCCTAGAAATATCCTCAAAACAAATTACACATCATAATTTCCCACTTTTAGAAAGTCACATTTTTGTGAGTAATGTCCATTTCACAAAATAAAAATCATCAAAATTATGTCTGGTAACGCCACCTTACCTTTTGAGATGCACGGTGCCTAGCAGGAGCATGGCGGAGCCAATCCTTAATAACCGACTCCACGTTGAAGTCTTCCCTATTGAAATACGCACGACGGGAATTCATATCGGAGCACATATTCCAATATAGTATACGGTTAATGGTATACAACAGAATATTGGAGCACAATATTCCGATATAACTTGCGGTTATTGGTATACAACACAATATTGGAGCACAATATTCCAATAGAACTTGCGGTTATTGGTATACAACCCGATATTGGAGCACAATACCCCAATATAACGCGCGGTTATCGGAATAGAATACGACATCGCGTGCATATTGGTGATCGGCACGGCCACACGATATATAAATATCGGTCGTCGACCACGGGCCCAAAGGAAAATACAATATGATATCGCATGCATATATCTCAGAACGGATACCAAGTTACCAACATGAATTACGTCGGCATATACCGCGGACTAAGAGGAAACGTAACACGATATTGAGCTTTCGTGAAGCAACATGTGAATATCGGTATGCCCACATATACGACATCGCGTGAATGATATCGTAAAACAGCACGAGTTACCATACGGCAATACGCGAGAGGAAGATATTGGGTGTGGATACACACTGAACACAAACGTTCTGCGTTGCAAACACATTAACCTTGATCGACAGTGCAGGTATGTACAGCTGCTGGTACGGCACACAGTACGCACAGCCTCGCGCGCTTGAAATGCTAGACAACCACCAAACCATTCAGAAGAACTAGCTGGAACACCCGCGACCTACCTTTCAATGAAAAAGCCCAATAACGACGTGCTTATTGGAGTGATCGTTTTCCACCAAATGTTTATTGCAGTTGTTGTAATGCAACAAAAGTTGATCGCCAAACGATAAACCCAAAGTACCGCAAAACAATTCGATGTTGCAACACAACATCGCAATACAAAAAAACTATCGGTGTTGGGACCCAAATCGAACGCGATACGTGACAATGTCGGTTCGCACGATAAAATAATGAGGGTGAATAGGTTCAACAGGTCACGTGCATGTCGTTGCTTGTTACGCGCACATTTATCGATATTGACCCACCTTTCTGGGTAATCCTACGTCGTACACAAAATCCACGACAACATGCGAGCACATTTCACCCGCCACTCTTCGTCGCCTGTTTCGCAAGATTCGCACACTGTATCAAAAACGACGTGAAAAATACGTGCATTTGCGCCATCAAACGATACGTTACAGCCTCGTTTTTTGAGAAGATAAGCTTCCATCGTCAACCCGCGCGCGCTCTGGAGACGGCCTGCGCGCATGCGCTGCCTGCGCTGTAGCCAATCGGAGCCAGCCGAGCGGCTGAGTGAGCCGCCAAGCGAGCCGCCGAAAATGCGCACTGCGCAGCGACCTCGACGGCGCCAACGGCGCGACCCGCCGAAACCGGCGGATGACAGTTCGTGAAGTTCGTTGCGCTTTTTTGCTTGTGGGCTCCAAGCGAAACCAACGCACTTTCAATCGCTTTCGAAAGGTACGTATACACGACTTTATTACTTGCAGCATTGAGTGATTTGGTATACACGGATCAAAGTAAACACCGAAGGGCAGAAAAGAGACATGAAGTTTTGAAATCGCAGCTTATTTGAACGCTCGTGTCCGCTGCTGAAAGCCTCTAGCTGTGCTGCTCTGTTGCAGGTATCATTTCGACTGCGTGTACTCCGATGTAACGTCAGTCAGTGTTCACACTTTGGCTAGCTTTGCTATCTTGTTATCTCATATGCGAAATAGACGTAGAGACCAGCGCCGCGTCTCTTTCGAATACTCAGCCTCCAGCCCCTTCCTGCGGGCGTGCTTTCTGCCGCGACAGTTCGACGCATTGCATTCGCGGGACCTGTTCGGTGAGGCGTTGTTTGAAGCTGACGAGTCGCCGAAGTGTTACCGAGCTTCTTCTTAGGAAAGTCGCGATCGGCGTTCGGCTCTGATCTCGCACTTTTTTCCTCCCGGGTAGACCATGAGTGCCGACCACTGATCTGT
>JAZHYW010003775.1:0-19645 GCA_037355805.1 Ixodes ricinus | reverse complement strand
ACGAAGGTCACTCTTTTCTGCACACTCGTAAATGTCTGTGCGTCTACTTTCACGCACAAAACTCGGAGAGCCAATCACCGCAACTTACGGAGGCAGCTCAGCGAATGACGATGCGGAAACATATGTTTAGACCAAGAAAACGCAGTCTGAGCTGTGACATTAAGCAAGTGCAAAACGTCACGCTTGCATTGCTTAATGTCACAACTCAGACTGCGTTTTTTGATTTAAACATATGTTTCGGCATCGTCATTCGCTGAGCTGCTGTCAGTGCGGTGATTAGTGTCCAGTGGTGTGCGTGAAAGTAGACGCACAGACATTTTTAAGAGTGCATGATTATTTGCCTGCATCACGGTGCTGAGTGTAAACAACATTGGTCAGGAAAGCAAGCGTTTTGATTGCCGCTCAGTGTTTCTATGGGAAGCGTGCGACAAGACAGTGGCGTCGCGTTGCGGCTCCCAGCAGAGTCGTTTGGCGGGAACATCAGTTGGATCGGCGCGCCCACTTAGGTGTCGCACGCTCTCTATTATCACTCCGCAGCCAATCAGATTGCGGCGTTATTGTCGCACGCTTTTCATTATCGCTCCGCAGCCAATCAGATTGCGGTGTTACTAATTATGAAGTCCGAAGAAGGAATCAGGCAGAGCATGAACATAATATGCCCTGCCGTTCTCACTGAACAAAGAACTGCAGGGCTTATTATATTCATGCGCTGCCTGATTGCTTCTTCGGCCTTCATAATGAGTAACGCCGCAATCTGATTGGCTGCGAAGTGATAATGAGAAGCGTGCGACAAGACAGTGGCGCCGCGGTGTGGTTCCCAACAGAGTCGTTTGGCGGGAACATCAGTTGGATCGACGCGCCCCCTTTAGGTGCCGCACGCTCCCTATAAGGGGTTGATTGAAAGGGTGTGTCCTAAAACGCTCCTGACATTTTGAAAATAATATTGCTTTTAGCTCAGTTGCGTCGTCATCATACATATTGCAAAACGTATTTGGTAAACTAGATTTCAGGATAAATGTGGCAAGGACGTGACCATTTTATGATTTTAAGTACTGCAATTAGTTCCTAAGTTCAAGAGCACAACAGGATTAGATTTTTAATACTGCGACGCAAAGTTGTACCAATCACGGGTATTTTAGGTGACCTACTAGACTGATAACCTTTCAATTCAAATAAAATATACGTGACCGAGATAAAAAAAAAAAAACAGACGTAGAGCTATATAAGATAATCTATACTTCGTTTCACCTTAGGTCCCAGCGCGGCCGATGTTATGAGCCGAAGGACCAATCAAACAGCACAAAAGCGCAACGTCATGGCGTGCTCTCTGCGCTTCATAGGACTAGTCGGCGCAGGTGCACGCACAGAGAGATGGCGAATACCGGCTGGTCCTTTCAACTGCACAGAGCACGCCATGAGGTTGTGCTTTTTTCGCTGTTTGATTGGCCCTTCGGCTCATTACATCGGCCGTGCTCGAACCTAGGCTGAAACGAAGTATAGCTTCTCTTTCACTGTTTCATCGAAATTAAATAACGAAATTTATTTTTGGTACCTGAAATTAAAAGTGGATTATACGAATGATAAAAAGGTATATAGTTACTCGTTTCACCGTTGAAATAATGCCTATTGCCAAAAAAACGTTGAAAATATATTCTCAGTATAGCGGTTCAAACCGGTTCGAACCGTTATTTTTGCTCCCCGGAACTGAACCGGAACTGAACCGAAAGCCGTGAACCCGAACCGGAACCGAACCGATAAAAATTTCGGTCCGACACTCTGTGTACCACCAACTAGCTCAGCTTCTACCCCTGTTACTGATCGCGTTCATTTTAATATGTTCTCAAGTAGTGCCCTTGAAATAAGGGCACCCAACTAGTGCAAACATATGTGATCGTTCTGGTAGGTACAAACTCTAATTCAGATCGTGTTAGAAAAAAAAAAATTCCTCGGTGAATCGCTGCGTTGAAAACGGCACTACGTCTCCTTGTGAATCGGTGTTCGGGAAAAATTAAATGTTCACATCAGCTCAAAAAAAAAAAAAAAACACATGGGGATGTTACTGTTTAAACTTTCTCACATGTTGTGTTCTGTTCATAATATTAGTCCGCACAAAACTAAAAAAGAGAATTTTATCATTTAAGAAACCTTGTACGACTCGTCATATACGCCTATGTCCCTTGACCAGTAAAAGAGCTCCGAGCGCTCTAAAAAGCCTGTGCTTTATTTAAGCAACAGAACTTATGACTACGGAAAACAGTCAGATGCTTTCAATTCTGTAGAATTTCTTAATTGCTGTAGATAATGCTGTATGCATGCAGTTTTGAGTTTTTATTGTATTGTTTACTTGTGCAGTACATGATTTGATGTGCTCTATTTTTCATGCCTCTTGACGTCCTTGTGACCTGTCAAAATGTGTTGCACTAAGCTGTGTGTTCGATCATCGCGTTTCACACTTACCCTAAAAGCTTCCATCCACAATATTTCTGTCATAACATGCCAATACTCCGCAAAAAAAAAAAAATAAAGTGTCGTCGGCCATGTTTCATGTTTGTAAATTCACCGGCATCCGTGCAAACTTTGTTCTATGGCTGTATTATGTGCTATGTTTGTTACTCTTTTTAATTGAATTATACCATGCAGAGATCCAATAAACAGTCCCCTACGTGAAAAAATGCTTTCTTGTCTGAATGTGATCGCCTAGAAATGGTGTCCTGTGACGGGCGCTTCAAATTAAAGCAATATGCAACGCGAGAACGCGAAGAACAGGGAAACTAAAATACCATAGGGGCCGCCATCTTTGAAAGTAAAACAACAAAACAGAAGCATAAAAAGTGGTTTAGTTCGCGATATGTGGTGAGGGGCGCTGCATACAAAGATACTCTCAACACCATGTCTCTCGATTACCACAGGCTTATTCTACAGTGGGCACAGCTGTGCGCGCGACTGCTGAGCGCGAGCTGATAGCGAGCTCCCAGTTCATTTGCAACGTGCATTCGAATTTCGAACCATTCGAACACTCCCTCGGCCAGGAGCGCGAGCTAGCACGCGCTCCTCGCTTTGTGCATTTCTAGCGCGCGCGCTCGTTTTGTGGAGGAACGCTTCGAAGCAGCGACCTCGAGCTCGCGTGCCTGTGGCGTTGGCTGCAGCATTCTCTGCTTGAGGGCGAACCACGGTGTAAGATAATAGGGACTTTTAGTAGACCGTGTTTCCCCCTCCGCTAGCCCTCCGCTACGAAGAAACCGCCACTGCGCCTGCTCGCCGATGGCCTTGGCTGTAGAGTCCCGGGTAGCGGAGGGGCTGAGCGGAGCGGGAAACACGGTCAACTCGCTAATACTCTTCAGGTGAGGACAGCGCGCTCCTCGCGCAGTGCAGATAAAGATCGCTTTCCGCTATCTCTCTCTTTCTCTCTCTCACTATGGTTTCAAGCGGCGACGGCAGATGACTCGTCTACCCGTGGGCACGGCAAAGACGGCTCGTGCCGCCTCATGCTCCACACGCGCAGAGCTCCAGCGAGGTTCTCGCTCGTGCAGAAAGACCACGGTGTACCGGGGTGTCATGGCGACGAGATCATTTTTTTCGCTCTCACACAGTTTCGTTGTTTGGCCACCGGCGACACTGTCAGCCGCGGGCACTTTACGGGCACGGTGGCCGCGGAATAATGCAGCCTTTCGGATGCCCGTCGAACGAACACTATCAGCTGATTCCTCGCGCCGCGCGTTGGCTAGCCCCGCCGTGTCCTCACCTAAAGAGTGTATCTTACACCGTGGAGCGAACGGAGGCCTCAAAAATGGCGTCCAGTGCCAGCGCCCAGCGAAGGGCTTTGCAGCCCTTCGCACAGCTGTAAGGCATTTGCGCTCATTTATTAGACGCTCCACGTGAACGCGTCTAACTTCATCGTATGCTATAGCAACACACTCTCGGCGTGAGCGTGTTTCATTGGGCGCGTTAAGTCGGCGCTTCTTTACTCCTACTCCGACGCTCCGAGTTTCATACTCCGAGCGCAGCAGCGCATAGCGTACAGAGAGCGCGACACACCGAGGCTGCGTTCCAAACCTACTCGAATGGATCCGGGTTACCCTGGCGGAATATGTCACGTTGCAACAACAATAGAGAAACGCTGGACGCGGGTAGGTTTTCGATAACCACCTTTACCCTACAGTTAGATTGAGTAAGTTTTGGAACACGGCCAGAAACTATCGACGGGCCACACGAGCTCCTTCCGACCGAAGATACGGGTGGCAGAAGCCGAAAATATTTCGAAGATAAATAACTAGGCCCGTGTGGAGTGGCAGAGTCTAAAGCAAAAGAGACGGCGACGTTATGAAGTTTCTACGAACGTTTTATTATTCCTGAAAGGTTTGAAGACTCACTTCGTTCACATATATCTAGAAGGTTACCTTGGCCGATCTATTTATTGACCATGCATGCTGTTCTGATTTAAATTAAAGACAACATTCTTGAACCCGCTTGTCGACGCAGGAAACCCTCAAATTTGTCAGAGATTCCCTGGTTCCGTCGGTTCCGTCTCCGCAGCGAGACGGAAGCTACGCCGATACCGGCACACCGTCGTTCGATAGCACGTCAATTCGTTTTTAGGCGGTATGCATGAACAAACTTTTCCTGCAACGCTAACCGGTGTTTCGGCCTTCCAATCTAAGTATCTTTATTCGCTGCGTCTGGGCTAAGCATTCTAAGCAGGGCAGCGGTCTGTTTTTTTTTTTTATCATCGCAACGTTTCTGTCGCCGAGCTGTCGGCACGCTCGTTCGATAGATCAATTCGTTTTCAGGCATGACGCACGAACAAACCTTTTCCTCAACGCTCACCGATGTTTCGGCTTTCAAATCGAAGTATCTCTATTCGCTAAGCTAAGCATTAGAAAAGGGACAGAGCGGTCCGAATATCTCCTCATCTCGACAACTTTTTTGTCGCTGTGCTATCGGCACGCTACCGTTTGACAGATGAATTTCTTTTTCAGGCGAGATGCACGCACAAACCTTTTCGGAACGCTAATTGCTGTCTTGGCTTTCAAATCAAATCGATTTACCTGCTGGATTAAGCACTAATCGACTGAAAAGTGGCAGCGGTCCGGCTACGCCTTTCGTCTCGACGGTCCCAACAGCAGCGCAGCCATCTTGCTTGTCACTCGCGCTCCCAGAAATTCTCCGTGCACGAAGAGCGCGCCCGAGTGTCAAGTCTCCGGTGGCACTCCTCTCCGTTTTGTGAAAGGAGCGCCAAACTCTGCTGGTACGGAGCACGGACTTAACGCGCCCATTATCTGCTACGCAAACCACTAAAGCAGGCGCTGGAGCAGACGATGTAGCAGGCGATGGTGCTCATCCGGGTCATCCGGGCTAGCTAGGGGGCGCTGAGGGGATCTACTAGTTAGAGTTCTTGTATAGGAACTACTAGTTACAGAGCCTATACAGTTACTCTAATACTAGTGATGACGTTTAGAGGAAGAAACGCGCAGGCCTTGTGTTCTAGGTGCTACTGATAGAGGGACTTTGAGAGGGAGGCGGGGGGTGTTTTGCGGGTGCACTGCAGGGGCAGGAGAAGTGGGGGAGAGTGCGGATGGTCTACGGGTTGTTTCAACAGCACCTAGATCTTAAGGCCGTAGCGCTTCCCCCTCTCCCTTCACAAGGGGCACCTCCATGAGTAAGCTGAACTGGTAGTGCGCCTCTTCGGAAGGCTCCCGTGACAGTTGGCTTCTTTGCAATACATGTTCTTTTTTACTTTCCCTCTCCTTCTACACATCCAAGAAATACGCATTCAAGAAACTGAAGGCGGTCCTTTGATCTATGGCCCAAACGTCCCGTATTCAAACGCATTGGCGCCATTGTGCACAGCGCGATGAAGTTTACAAGCTACGTCGCAGTTACTGCATGATGCACACGACGACGTCCTTCTGAGAGACGCCGTAGTGTCCCTTTATACTCTAGGACGACATTTTTGAGACGATGTTACCGTCAGCTTACCTATGCGATGCGGTCCGCTCCAATACCCTTTACTCTCTAAAAAAAAAAGCCCGTGTGTCTACTTCCCCGCACAACACTCAGAGAGCCAATCACCGCAACTTACGGAGGCAGCTCAGCGAATGGCGATGCCGAAACATATGTTTAGACCAAAAAAACGCAGTTTGAGTTGTGACGTAAGGGAGTTTTCGTAGACCGCGTTTCCCCCTCCGCTAAGCCCTCCGCAACGAAGAAGCCGCTACTGCACCTGCGCGCCGATGGCCTTGACATGTAGAGTTCCCGGTATCGTAGCGGATTGCGGAGGGCGTTGCGGGACGGCGAAAATGATCTACGAAAACTCCCTTGGGCTGGAATAAATAAATTTATATTGGGATTTTACTAATAGCACATCGTTCAGTGCGCCAAAAGAAAAAGATAGGAAGTCAAAGCTTGACTTTCGGTACGAAAATTTGAAAACACAGCGGGCTATTTCGTATCTCATTCCCTTCGTAAGCTTTCTGCCTTTTCACTGTGATACATCCGCGGTTCCTGCAGCGCGTTACCGGGCCCCCACAGCGCGTCACCGGGCCCAAACGCACGTCACACGACACCCGGACCTCACTTATTCCCTTTACCCTAACCTAAGCTGACATTGTGGTGGAAGCTACGCGCTTGCCGCACCAATCAGCCGCCCCCTTTCATCTCCTGACCTCATTATCAGCGCGTGGGTATGCGCGAGAGGAGCGTAAGCACGTGGCAAAAGTGTGGCTGTCCCAACGCGCACGTAGCTTCCACAGCACTGTCAGCTTCGGGGTGAACGGGGTGGTGAAAGCAACTTTTGTCTGGATTCTGGCTACGGGCTAATCTTCTAGGGGGAGAATGGCTGTGTCCGGATTACACAAACGAAAGTCCGAGCAAGAGCTGGGACTCCCTCTTTCCGTCTTCTTGAACTGTTTGGTAGAATGCGCGATTTGCGAGTTGAGGAGGAAAGCTAAACAGGACTGATTTTGCATTGCTTAAAGGGGCCCTGCAATCATAATTAAGCGTCTACCTTTTTTGCGGTTTCCACGTCTCTTGGGGTTCGGGAAAGCCAGCGGGCACGGAGAGAGTCACTAAATATCAGTGCGTCATATTTTAACCGGACGACGCGGAAACCTCCTCCACCGACGGGGGCGACCCGCGGTACCGAAAGCGCGCGTAATGTGACGTCTTAGGTCCTGGGCTTACTACTGGTCAGAGCCGCTAAAAGCTTCTTTTTTAGTCGAAATACAAAATATAAGTGGCGCGAACCGTTTCAATTATTTATAAAAGTAGTTTTTGTTCAGTATTTGAGATCAGAAAAGAAACAAATGCAGTTTATAAAGTACGGAAACAAGAAATGATCCGTCGACATACCCGCCACCAATCGGTGGAAAAGGCGGCGCCTACTAGAAAGGAGTAGTGGGATCAGGCGCCGACACGGAAAGGTCCCGGATGTACGCGGCGGAGCTGCGGCCGTAGGGACCGAAGGACCCGGCCGGCTCTGAGCGTTCCCAAGGCCTTCGGTGAGCAGCTTTGTCTTGCGGTTTGGCCGTTTCGCGGTATGGCAGCGCGAAGTGGCTCCCATTCTGAACTGATCTTTACCCCGTGTTTGCTGTCGTTTGTGGCCAATGAAGTGTCATGCCGAATTTGTGTTTGATCGCGCAGCAAATGCAATGAGAGCCGCTCTAGCTGCCCGCTACATACAGCCTATCCAGAACACGCTTTAGTGGCGCCCTCTCGCGCCGTCGACACGGAGTACGGCAGCCGTGAGCGCTCGCTCAGCTCACCATCCCTCGTCTAGTTCACGGCCACTCAAGCAACCAAGGACGTCATGAAGGAGGTTATTTTTTGCTTGTTTTTGTAATTTTAATTTGCCTATAACTTCTAAAATAAATCGAAATTCGAGAAAAGAAAAGTGTCATTAAGTTACTACGTTCAGTGCGCTCAGGTTTGGTGCAAATTAAAAATTAGTAAAAAAAAGCCATTGCAGGGCCCCTTTAAAGGAGCTGTGCAACGATTTTAACGTTGGAAAGAATTGGCATCTTCTACTTTTGACATTGTTCACCTTGACATTGTTCACCATCGAAATGTTGCGATTCCGCCGCGTAATAGCGAGGCAAAAATTAGAATATTCCCCGACCTGCAGTCGCGAGCGGTGGCCATGAGAAACACGCGGCATGACGTCAAGGGGGCCTTGTAGAAAGATAGCAAGTTGTGCGAGGAATACCTGCTCGATAAAAGGTAACTTTTCCATAAATCTTGTCGTTCCAACATAAATATAAATGCGTCAAAAACTTGGTATCATCGACAAAACCTTTATTATACGGAGTTGTAGTGGCGCCATCTATCCTAGGTCCACAAAACCGTCAGCTCTATCTGCTACCGTGAACAGCCACCAGAAGCCGGAGGGGAAGGGAGACAGGGCCGGACGAGTATGGCCGGGCCAAAGGCCGGACCCGGAATACTTTCCTCCTTTCACCATATTGTTCGCACTGCGCCCGTCAGCATGTGGTCACGGGGTCGCGAGCGGATGAGTTCTCGCTGCTCACTGATGGCTCTAGGGAGAGAACTTTTACCGGAACCCCGCGCCTACCCCATCGACGTCACTGCGCACGTGACCCGGAAGACGATGTACGAGTTGAGAGGCGGCAAAAATCCTTGATCTTTTTCATTTTTTAAAATACAAACTAGGGTATCCAGGCAAAATCTGTTTTCTGCATAGTTCACTTCAAAAGCGTCAGGCATCAACTTCCCACAATTATTTAAAATTGTTGCACAGCTCCTTTAAAAATTCAGACAGCGTTGTTTGGTCTAAACATATCTTTCGGCATCGTCATTCGCTGAGCTGCCTCCGTAAGTTGCGGTGATTAGGGAGTTTTCATAGATCGTTTTTGCCGTCCCGCAACGCTCTTCGCAACCCGCTACGATACCCGGAACTCTACAGTCAAGGCCAGGGGCGCGCAGGCGCAGTAGC
The DNA here is from genome assembly GCA_037355805.1 of Ixodes ricinus. Taxonomy (NCBI): domain Eukaryota; kingdom Metazoa; phylum Arthropoda; class Arachnida; order Ixodida; family Ixodidae; genus Ixodes; species Ixodes ricinus. Next base: position 10,698 of record JAZHYW010003775.1, on the reverse strand, counting down.
GGCTTCTTCGTTGCGGAAGGCTTAGCGGAGGGGAAACGAGGTCTACGAAAACTCCCTGTTGGCTCTCCGAGTGGTGCGGGGTAGACGCACGGGCTTTTTAGAGTGTACGAGACGCTCCCCTGTTCATATGTGGCCCGCTCCGCTATCCGCTATGGTCCCCTCCGATATTCGTTGCATCCCGCTCAGCTATGCGATGCGGTCCGCTCCGCTAACCAATGCTGCCCGCTCCGCTATCCGATACGTGACCAGGTCAGATATGCGATGCGGTCCCCTCCATGCACTACCCTCTACGGCCCCGCGTGCGCTATCCTATATGTTGCCTGCTCCGCTATCCTATGCTGCCCGGGCTGCGCTACCCGCTGCTGCCCGCTCAGCTATTGGCGGTGTGTGCGAAATGCAGGGCGCGCTTCTCTAGTTATCATCATCATCGTTTGTGACGTCACGGGTAGGGCAGACTTTGACAGACCGCGCAGATCTTGGATCCCTCGGCTCGTCAGCTCGTTTTACGGCTGTTTGAGTAACGCGCGGCAGAGCCTGTTTCATGCGTTGTGTTTATTTGGTGAAGTGATATCTGTAGTAGGACATTTTACTAAAACTTGGAACCGTCGCACGCGTAGTCGCGCCAAAAAACCCTTTTGGCACTGAAGTGTCGAAGCGCTGGAATGGTGGTGTGCTGTTCTCCATACCCAGTACAAAAAGCTGGATGATGAAAATACAGCACCCAGCGCTTGACCCCACTACAACATTTACCACGGCGAATAGTGTGTATTTTATTATGGTTCGGACAAAATAAAACTCAGAAAGGACTATCTAATCCAATTGAAAATATTATAGTGAAATTCAAGAACCTCTCGCATGTGTAGTAAACACATCTGTGAAAGCGACTCTGTGTATACTGTGGGTTCCAATTTGTTCTCTGAGTGCTGTTCTCTTCGTAGTTTCAAGTTGATTCCTTTTTGAATTTTTTAAACCAATAAACAAACATTTCCTCAAACTATCTGGCGGAAAAGATCAGTGGCTGGCTTCCGGGGTCGTTTTAACTAAATCCCTGCTTATTCACCCGGTCGACGCGAAATGTGCGAGACCCCCTTGCGATCAAAGTCTTAAATCTAGTACGTCAGTGACACTTCAGCGTCCCAAAACATGGGGTGCTATGAATTACTACCGTCTGTATGTTTACTTTTGCGGACCCAAAGGCGCATAATGCGTGATGCGCTTCTCAGCGTGCGATTTTCAATGCGTAAACAATTCGTAGTAAAAATTGGAGAGAACCCATTAATCAATCACCTGAATTTGCCGGGCCATGTCCGACAATTTAAGAAATTACGAAAAGTTCTGCTTTTCTTTCGACCAGAAGTCGCGAAGTGAGAAACATCTTTGTCACGTATTCGATGCGGGAAGAGCTAAGCGTCTGTTGCTGACGAGCATTTGCTCGTCAGCAATTGTCGAGTTACACTTGGATAGAACATCGGAATCGGTAAGCTCAATGTAGCTAAAGCAAGTGTGCGGCGCTTCGCAACACAACTGTGCGCGCGTGCACACCTAACAAGACAGCACGTCATTTCCTCTATGAATGCCAAAACGTTTTTGCACAGCAGCCTCCTGTTATATTCTGCGCCGACGCGGCGGTGCTCTAAAGCCTGGCTACATTGGACGCAAGCGCCGGTGACTCACGTTCGACGTAGCCGGGAAACTACATGCCCCGAGCGGACCTGGACGGTCGCCGGAGCGAGAAGAAAGGACAACCAACGGATTCAGGAGCGGGGCGAACACTGGCCGATGAGGCCGCAGATCACGCGCGGCTCATGCCGTCGCGTGCTGTCCCTTTTATTCTTTTGCATGGATGCACGAGATGGCTACTTTAAAAAGGAGATGTCAAGTAGCGCCATCTCGTGCAAATCAAAATACTACATTCTCCCTCCCTTAAAAGAAATAAGAAAATTGTGGGAGGAAGACTTACGTTATACATTCGTTATGTGAAAAAAATAACGAAAATCAAAACACTTCACCACCCGAAAATTGCGTTATTTCACTGGAAATATTGGTTTTGAAATTGTTCGTTGGAAATTCGCAAAAGATTGTTCATAGACGTTCTTTGTGTGCACGACACGGAAAGTTCAACAAAATCCTAAACAAGTCATCCGAACAAAACGGGTTTTCACTGAAAGTTCAGGTTGCATCATACTAGTCACGTGACGATCAAAATTTCATTCCAAGAGTCATATTTCAACTTAGAGCACTCTCATCTCTCCTCCTCCTGGGAGGAAAATGAAACATCCAACAATACCTATTTGAGTACATTTGTATTACTATGATTTGTATTTCTATTTCCGTTTTTAATGTCCATGACACATTGTAGTGTTGACTGTTAGTTTGTTAGTTTGGTTATTGTTTAGAATATTGTGTTTGTCATGGACATTTTTACCTTGGCCAAGGTTTTGCTATAACAGTGATATGCTTTTAATGTTCTATATCTACCCAAAGTTTATACCAAAATGACCTTTTACGAAAACATAACTACAAAAGTCTTAGTCACTGTACTCCGAATCTGACTGAAAACTATCATCGCCAAGTGCAAGAATATAGTCTTTGAACTTCAGCGGAAGTCTTCTCTGGCGTATTGGCCGACCTTGCCTCGCTGGTGGTAGAGGAGCTGTAGATGGCTCGGAGATCGTGGGTGGTGTGTGGAACTCGGTCGTGAGTTCTTCCACTGAATCCTCAAGTGGAGGCATAGATGGCGTACTCGTTCCCGAAGACTCCAGAGGTGTACTCGTTTCTGGCGACGGCAAAACGAGCAGTTCTGCCCGTGTGTCTGGGCAAACTGCCAGATCGGAGACAGGTAGTTGCTCTGCAACCACGGACTCTGGTGATGACCCTGGCACAGCGTCCGGAGCAGCAACAACCACGGGCCCAGGAAGAGGCCTGACCGCCGGAACAGGACCGGGACCAGGCTCAGGGAGAGGCCTGATCTCGGCCTCAGGAACAGGCCTGAGTACAGGCTCAGGGAGAGGCCTGACCGCAGCCTCAGGAACAGGCCTGACAAGCCTGTCAGGCTCCACAGACTGTCCAGCGTCTGCCACGGAAGCAGGGCAGAGCTCAGGTGCAGAGATCCCGATCATGTCGGGTACAGCCGACCCGAGATTCCCCTCGGAAACAGGAGCAGGGCCCCCAGGAACAGAGGCAGGCCCAGGGACAGCTCCAAGAACAGTTCCAGGAACAGGTCCAGGAACAGGCCCCGGTACAGCACCCGGAGCAGGAGACTCGGCCGCAGCAACCGGAACTGTAAACTTTGCCGCAGCAAACAGATCTGGCTCCTTGGGAGAACCCAGCGCTGCATGGCGAGGTGCACCTGCCATGGGTGCAGCAGATGAACCGGGTCTCTCCAAGAGACCAGACGCTGCGGGGTCACAGGAACCCTCCGGGCAGGAAAAGACAATTGGTACTTGGGACGTTGAAGTGCTTCCACGGACAGGGGTCAGTACAGGAACCACTGGAGTTGCAGGAGGTATATACAAGTCATCTTCGTCATCATCATCATCCCAACCGTAGTCAGGAACTTGTGCTGGAGGCAGCTGTATGGACTTTGCAAGCTTCGCTGCGTTCCACCTCCTACCGTCAGCGAGTTGATATGTAGCAGGTCCTAACTGTGCATGTATCCGTTGTGGTTCTGTATATGTACTCCGCAACTTGTTATGATGGGTGGGCTTGAATACACGAACAGCCTGCCCAGGATGAAACTGAGGGTGTCGTACCGCTCTACGATGGTCAGAATAATCTTTCATGTTTTGTTGATAGCGCTGTACTCTTCCCTGTAGCTGAGCTCGACGTTCCAAGAGATCGTCAGGTACCGTCCTAGTCGGCATGCCTTGTACGTCTAGTCTAGACCGATGATTTCGTCCATGAAGGAGAAAGGATGGTGCAAATCCTGTTGCAGGATGTACCGTACGTCGGTACGCTTCCAGGTGGTCTCGGACGGCATCTGGAAGTGGACGACCTTGTACAACAGCTAACTGAAGGCACGACTTCAGGACTCGGTTAAATCTTTCCACCTGCCCGTTACATTGGGGGTGGTATAATGACGTTCTCCTATGTTTGATGCCATGTTGACGCAAGAAATCTTGAAATTCATGGGAGGTAAACTGTACTCCATTATCTGACACAATCTCGCAGGGCAGTCCCTCGCGTGAAAAAACGTTCTTCAAAAAGCTGATGACAGTCGCAGAAGTCACAGAAGACGTGGCTTGGACTTCTGGCCACTTGGAGTGGTAATCTATGAGTACCAAAAAAACCTTTGACTGGCCGGTGCACGATCAACCGGGCCCACGATGTCGATTCCTAGCTTTTCCCAGGGCTGACTTGGAAACTGGATGGGCTGCAAGGGAGCCGGTGCAGCCTTCACTGGTTTGTCGGTAGCATGGCACACCGTGCAGTTCTGGATCTTGTTCTTTATGTGTTCATTCATCAACGGCCACCAGTAGTGTTCCCGGATCACACTTGTGGTTCTTGTGATCCCCTGATGAACTTCGTGTGCTACTTCCACGATCCGGTCTCGAAACTCGACAGGGACGACAAGTTTTTCTCCCTTGTACAAAATACCGTCGTACAGCGACAGTTGGTCTCTGACGTGATAGTAAGGCCGGAGATCTGGATTGGTTTTACTATCTTCAGGCCAAACCGAGGTAGTATAGCGGATGACTGAAGGAAGAACTATGTCATTGGCCGTAGCCTGTTGAAAACCGCCTTTCGACAAAGGAACCATTACGACGGAAACAACTTCCTCGTCGAATCTCATGCCCTCCTCAGTGTCAGACACTGGCAACCGTGAAAACGCGTCAGCAACGACGTTGGTGGCGCCCTTCTGAAACTCCATTTTGAAATTGTAATTCAGAAGTCGGGAGGACCAACGAGTGATCCTTAGAGGACGGATTCCGGAACCTTTGTTGGACAGCAACGTGACCAACGCCTGATGGTCAGTACGAATGACAAAAGACCTTCCCCACAGATACACGTGCCACTTTTCACACGCCCAAAGACATGCGAGAGCTTCCTTCTCGCCCGTGGAATACCTTCGCTCTGCATCAGTTAGCGAGCGAGACGCGAAGGCTACAGGACGAAGCTGGCTACCATACTGCTGCTGCAAAACAGCACCGAGACCGTACTGAGAAGCATCTGTGGCCACGACGATAGGCAACGTCGGGTCAAACATGGCCAAAATTGGAGCTTCTTGGATGGAAGTCTTTACTTTCTGAAAACTGGCCTCGACTTCCGGAGACCAGCTGAAACGAACTCCTTTACGTAGGAGACGACGCATCGGTTCGACGACCGTGGAACAATGAGGGATGAACTTGCTGTAGTACTCTACCAGCCCTAAAAATGCTCTTAACTTCACTGCATCAGAGGGAGTTGCAAAATTTAGGACCGCATCTACCTTGGATGACAGGGGTGCTAAACCTTTCACGGAAAGATGGTGTCCCAAAAATGAGAGCTCCTGTACTTGAAAAACACCTTTACGGTTTAGCTTCATTCCCGCTTGGGAAATTCGAGACAAGACACGACGGAGATTCTCATCGTGCTCCTTCAAAGTGGATCCATAAACGATGATATCGTCCAGATAGAACTGAACGCCTGGACAATCCCTTAGGATTTTGGACATGAGTTGCTGGAAAGCTGCGGGTGCGGATGCCAGCCCGAAACAAACTCTCTTAAAGCGAAATAACCCTTCATGGGTAATGAAAGACGTGAGGTCGCGACTCACCGGGTCGAGACGGACTTGATGGTAGGCTGGACGCCAAATCCAGCTTGGAGAAGATCGCCGCTCCCCGCAGAGAGTTCAACAGTTCATTGATGCAAGGAAGTGGAAGCGAATCAATGACAACGGCCTGGTTCGACCTCGTAGGTCCACACACATACGGATGTTGCCACCGGGCTTGCGGACGACAACGATAGGTGACACCTACTCGGAGGCTTTGACACGCTCAATTACGCCCCTCGCTCCAGCTTGAAAAATTCTTTCTCGGAAACCCGATTCCTTAGGGTCATCGGGAGGCGACGGAGCTTTGATTGGACTGGTGGAACTGTGTGCCGCACCTTGACCTTGTGCGAGTGATTCTTCAGCAGACCCAAGCCCGGGCTAAAAAGATGTTGGGAAGAACGGTGGGAAGAGAACAGTCCTCAGTGCCAGCTGGCAAGACGCGCACTAAAGTGTAGCCCTACGACCAAAGGGTCACTTCGGCTGATAGTCGCATTACGGCCGAAAGGGGCGGAAGGGCCGGGAGTGTCTCTGAGGCCGCATAGGGCATAACGGCCGAGGACTGTATTAAGGCCGATAGCTCTCTGAATGGGCTGATGTGGCCACCTCCTCGGGTGTTGCGTTGTGGTTGACGACCGTTGTTGCCACCATATATGATGAATTGCGTCCATATATTTATTTTCTTTGTCAGTGCACATGTGCATCTCTCGGTGACGGCTTAAATACTTCGTTTTTTGGTTTTATTGCTTCATCCTTTTGGGGTTAATTAAACATGTAGTACTTGTGACCGTTTCGACTAGCTTTTCTTTTTTGCTATACTCCGTGTCAACATTCGGCTGGCAAAGGGCGAAGCCCCTATGCCCCCATGAGCCAATTAGAGAGACGGGGCGAAGCATCGTGACACTTCTCGAAGGCAAGAATGCACTCCGGACGGTGAGTTGTCATGTTTTGACATTCTGATTGAAATTGGCACTGCAGTAGGTTTTGCTGTTTGCCTCATCTTGTATAAAATCTAACGTGAAATATGCTTTACTTGTTTCTGAACTTTGCGACGTCCAACACTATATTGTCGGAATGCGCACCAGAGGTTATTAGTGGAGTGATTTATAGAAGTTTTTGTTGGGTGTGAAGGTTCTGTGGCGAGGTAATTTATTATAGTAATAATGTTATCTATCCTCGACACATTTACTTCTAGGTCAGAATACGACAGCTCCGCAACGAGAAGTGCCAAATACGAGCAGGCCAAGGTACTGCGGCACACAACGACGTCATTAGCACCCACAAAGCGAACCTGGCGCGACACTGCAGCTGCCACTGAGCGCCATAGCAGGAATGGGAGCAGCAGCATGTCGAACCTACAGCACCAATTCGCAGACAACATCAACACCTTCCTTGATGGAGTGTCCTGGCTGCTTGGGCTAAACAGCTAGGCGAGAAAGACCTGCCGGCCAGGTTTTTTCTTTTCTTATTTTTTAACATGACCCATGTGTTTTTAATATTTCCTATGCCTGCATGCATGTGCCTTCTTCAACGTTTCGATGTAAAAGAGATTGAAAATAAAATTTCTAAAATCAACCTCACTCATCGTTCTCGTAGCCACCCTGTAGAATCAGAGACACAATTAATTTAGTTTATGTGCTGAAAATTGAAAAGACGCAACAAACTTTTCACTGAGCTCTTAAAAAGCCGATTATTAGAATATAGGAATGTTATACCAAACGGCCCTAAATTCATAGCATATATTTGTAAATACGTGTGCGCGTGCGTGTGTGTGTGTATATACATAATCCAAATATGCAGATGAAGGAACTACTAGATCAAACGAATAAGAGATGATAAAGCGCAGAAAAGCAAACAAATTAATAGAAAATTCGGCGAGGCAAGGCCGGCGTACCGACTGGTGCCGGCCGTGAAGGCGAAAACAAACGCAAAACCGCAGTATTTGCAGTCACCGACAAATACACTCTTAAAAATGCCCATACGTCTACGTTCCCCCAGAACACTCAGGACGCCAATCATTGCGATCTACGAAGAGACCTCGGCGAGTGACGAGACTGAAAATATGTCAAGCTTCAAAATGAGGTCTGAGTTGTCACACTGAGAATGACGTTTCATCCGCCATGCTCAGTGTGGCGCCATCTATCTTACTTGGTGGCACCTAAAGTCGTCAACCCAAACGCGACCCCGAAGGCGGCCTGCACCAGTCCATTCCAAGACTATCGGCGCTAATGCAGTTCTCGGCCCTTACGCCCTACTTGAGCTCAGAGCCACTCCCGGCCCTTCTGGCCCTCTCGGCCACAATGCACTCTCGGCCGTAATGCGACTATTGGCTTAGCGGGACGCTCACGACCGAATACCCTGGCGACTGATTTTGAATGCTATACTTTCACTATCTTCCAAACGTGGTTAGACACAACTACGAAATAGTCCTCTGGAACAAGAAAGAAGGGGACAGAAGACGCAGAAAGATCAAAGAGAAGCCGATTTCATTAATGATCTGGCTTCTCAAAACATCACTTTCTCCGCGCTGCCTGCGTCTTTTATGTTTTGTTCCACGATGTTGTCGCCTATTGTGCGCGATTAGGCGAGGCGGGCATCTTTTTCTCTTCTTTTATCGCTTCAACACTTTTCGCACATGACGCAGCGCGCGGCTGCAGAAGCAGACGGACGGCACGAGGAGGAGAGGGCACCGGCGGACCGTAGGACCGGATCAGGACAGTGAGGGAGAACGGGAAAGAAGGGCGAGATCGTGATCGATGCGCGAACCTACGTTTGAAAATGCTTGAAGGTCGATACGCCACGTGTCGCTGAAATCTGGAACTAGACCGCCGTGCCCCCCGAGTTGGTCTTGTATAGTAAAACTAGTAGCTTTTCAGGAGAAAAGCTCGGCCAGTTGCATAGAAAAATAGACGGATTTTTAGGAACTTACCTCTTCTGACTTATGGATTTGCAGTTGACATTTGCTTATGGCTTTTGCATATTATTCAACTAAACATAGATAGCACAATTATGCTTTTCTACTCTGCGCGGGATTAAGCCCAATTGCATTATTTTTATAAAACACACACACACACATGCAAAGCTTATGATCTGATACATGCTAGAATCCGTGAACATTTGAAATCGAAGATATGCACGGGAGCACCATAATGAGAGGTGACCTTGTCGGGCGAACGCAGAACAAGTTTTAGAACAAACATTTCCCCAGTGATATTCTGTCAGAACCAAAACTTCGAGAGCGCGCCTCCCACGCTTTCACCGAGCCCACAAAGACAAAGATCCAGTGAGAAAATAGGGCGTTCTTTTAAAGGGGTGGGAAGTGATCGATTAACCTACCGATTAGTCGATTAATGCTTTAATCGCGATTAATATTTTAACCGGTTAATCGATAAAATTTCGACGAACCAAACTAAAGAGAAAAAAAATTAAACGCCTTCACCACGCGGACATGGATGGATTTCACCTATACGAAGGGAAACTTTGGGTAGGTACCTTGCTAAAGTAGACTGTGAGGCGAAATATGCAACTCCAGACAAGTGCGAAGGTTACACCTGTCCCAGCCACTTCAACGTCGTGCGGGTGTCCGCCTAGCGCAGCGGAGGCTATTGAACAATCAAAGAAGGTCGCTCTTGCCGGAGAATATCAACGGACCACTCTTCGCATGCAGCTAGTAATAATCTTTGGGTTTGAGTGTCTTTGAACTGTTCTCAGCTACGTATGGAAGTTTATTCATAATCGAAATTGTATATTGCCCCTTTTATCATATTCTCAACAGAGGCAAAAAAAAAAAAAAGATATATGTAATTTTGATTTTTTAAACATATATATGCACGGAAATGAACGAGACCGATTAATCGATTAAAGGGGGTCGAGTATTCGGGTTTTCATTTTTCATCGTCGCCCGCGCTCTAGTTATTTCCATTTGCTCCAAGTCGCTCTGCATTTGTTGCAGCACAACCTCCGCATAGAAAGCCGAAACAAGTAATAAAGGCCACTATAAAAAATAAAATAAAAACTTGAAGGCGGTATTTAAATTCTAAGAAAAGAGATCATAGATATAACTGGTAGCACGACTCAAACTCCCACTTTGAGCGTTTTCATCGATGCTAGTTTGTATTTTTTTCCTGCTGCAAGTATTTTGGGTGTGCAAATATAAAAATCTTCGTTGAAAAATTGTATGAAATTAAGGCAACAAAACGTGACAGAGTATTGATTTGAATATGCACATGTTTAAAAAGGAGGCATATCTTATCCTATAACATGATACAGAGCTTTCATCATCGTTAGAGCTATTAGCAATGTGGTAGCTACGTTCTAAGCTCTCCCAAATGATGTAGCATCAGAAGAATTGTTTTGCATCAACAGAAACTAATGGACTCAAACAATTTGTGCATAAATATTGGTTAAAATATTGCAAGCACCGAAAACTCGTTTTACAGCAAACTACAAAAAAAAACTTTATTAGGTGTTACCAGCTTTATGTTTCGCACCCCTGCATATTTTTTTTCACCAACCCTTCCTGAAAACGTAGTTTATCAATGAAAAAAAAAGTGTAGTTTTATTTCCTTTATAAGACTTGTTAGTGTGCACAAGACGGTTCAAAACCAGCACATATATAAGTTTTCGAAGCAGGACACGGGGCCAAAGAGATGGCTTCATAACATTCCTTCACCCGATGGGGAAAATACAAAAAAGTAAAAGAAGCACTTGGCTGTTCGCCCGTGTCGAGAGCGATCGCGCGATTCACCCAAACTTTAAACCAGGTCCTTATCTTTTTTTTTTTAAGTGTTCTTTTGCACTTTTTTGCTTTTTAAGTTTTTGGTAACGGCATAAACGAGTCTCTGTGTTGTTCAGATAAGGACGGTCATGGTGGTGTCGTGTCTATTTTTTTGTTTTCAATTAAATTTTTATATGAGGTAGCAAAACCTGTCCACACAAGGGGACAGACC
>JAZHYW010003774.1:0-12968 GCA_037355805.1 Ixodes ricinus | reverse complement strand
TCCCCCTGTGAAGGTGGATGACCAGTGAAGCTGTTTAGCACACGACACAGACGTGACACAGAATTTAGCGTATGCTCCATTAAAGTTGTCCAAATTAGCAGCATGGTACCCGAGTCTTCTTGATGTGTTCTCCGCCCTGCGACATTCGCCATCTTGTCTGGTTTGCCACATGCGCTTCGCATTTTGTGCACAATCTTCATCAGTGGTGTTTTCCGCCCACCGCCATTGCTGACATTCTCGGTGCCGTTCCCGCCTTTGGTCTTCGGGAGCCCAGACTATACACAGCCACCCCATTACGACGAGAAAAAAGAAATAGACCTATTGCTAAATTACCCAACCATCGAGCAGAATGCAGGGAATGGTGTTCCACGTGCCGGTGTCTGCAGCAATAACTGTTCTAAGCAAAAGCCTAAAGCAAATGGCATCTTTCACATGTGTTCGTCAACGCTTTATTTTGGTTATTTACTTTGTATCTTCTATACAGGGAGGGCATGCGCGTGCGGCGGTGCGAGCGTAGTGTTTTTCGTTACGCACACGAAAAATCCACGGAACTCTCACGCATAAACAGCTCCGCTGTAACAAGTTAAATTAAGGCACCCTTTTCACCCACAATGTGCGAAGTAAAAGATATAAGTGTAACAGGTATGCACAATGGAGGCAAAACCATGTCGACATGTACCTAAAGAGAATCATGTGGCAGCCCCTCCGGCCTCACTTTCGATGCCAGGCTCAGCGAGCAACATTGATTGCCACCATCAACTAACGCCAACGAGCACAGTCGGTTGCAGTCAGTCATTGTTCACCATTACCAGGCTGCGGGTCGTCTCTTTTCCGAGCGGGTGCCTCGACCCCTGTTGTCTGCGACCACGGCAATCGTGACGCTGTTGACGAGAATTGACCACAGATCCGCCTGCGCTTACAGAGAGAAGCGGTACACCGCCAACCGTTCCTGCCGCCATCCCACTGTAGCGAGGTTCAAGCCGTTCCAGATAGATGGGTGCACCTGGCCAGTCTACCAAGAACAAGTCCTTCAGGCCCAGGCGAAAATCTGTCCACTTCCAGCTGGCTCATGAAACTGGAAATGAGGCACACCATCTGGATTCCAGCTGGGTCCAGCTGGATTCCAGATCAGTCCACTTCCAGCTGGACTATGGAACTGGAAATGAGGCAGTCCAGGTGGATTCCAGCTGGGTCCAGCTGGATTCCAGATCAGTCCACTTCCAGCTGGATTATGAAAACTGGAAATGAGGCAGTCCATCTGGATTCCAGCTGGACCCAGCTAGAATCCAGCTGGACCCAGCTAGAATCCAGCTGGACTGCCTCATTTCCAGTTCCATAATCCAGCTGGAAGTGGACTGATTTTTGCCTGGGGGGCAAACGACACGCCTGCGGAGACGCTGCGGGACATTTTCCTGGCCAGCTGCAGGACCTGCGTCTTCAGTCTCCCGCCGACCTCCTCAAGCCAGCAACGCAGCACATCAAAACGCTGGATAGGCTCCTGACCACGCTGTGCTCGCACTTCAGCTGTGCGCTGTCCACGCTAATGAAGCAATAAGTCTTCAACAACCGGAGCCCCCGGAAAGAGGGGACCGTCGGCCAGTTTGTCGCTGCACTACGTAAAGTTAGCGCGTACCTGCGCTTGTTGATTTTTTACCACTGGTCTTGCCCCAGAACGAGCACTTTCTACAGGGCTCTCCCCCGTGCACGGACAGGTAAAGAAATAAATAAAAAAGTAAAATCAAAAGCCCGCAAAATGGAGCTTCAAACAAGACTACCCACATCACACTACGAGGCCTAGCGTGTTTCGAAACTGATGCTTGTCGTGGTTCTAGTCGTGCTCGGCCAAGCACGGCACCTTTCACGGGCGTTACCGACTGAGTCAATAATGATTATTTCTGCCGTTCTTTGTCAACATGCATTGATAAAACTTTGTGAGCTAGGGTGCTCATTACTAGTCATACATGGCAAAATTGAGCAAATTTAAAAAATAAATTTTTTTTCGCAAAAAATTTGTAATTTGAGGTTGTGTCCCCCTTTAATTATTGTTTGTCCAACCACTTGGATTTCTGCCGAAAATTTGCGTTTGAGGGAACACTATGTGAGAGGGAATTCGTTGGAGATGAAATGCAGAAGACACGAAAGAATATACACTGACAGGGACAAGGGGCAACACACACAACTTTTTGAAATAGCAACGGATGTGTATTGATGCCCATTTCACTGGGGTGTCTCATCCTGGTCTATGAAGAAAGGAAGAAGAAGCAGCAGCTAACTTGAAAGGAAATCAACAGGAAAAAGCTGAAAAATCCTTCCTTTTCAGCACCTTCCTGATTTCTTATTAGAAATAAATAGCACGAAGGTCAAGTACACACTGACGGTCAAGTAGCATTGAACCTCCGCGCTATTTATTTCTGATATGCATATGCAACTAGCCCACCCTAATATTTTAAAGGGACACTGACACCCCCCAAAAAATTTTTTTCATTTTTTGCCAGGCGCTTTATTATGGTTTCGGAGGACTACCCAATTAATATTTTGCAACAGAGTAGCGTATCTTTTTAATAAAGCCAAAAGACGCAACTGCTCGAAACCGAAACCGAAACCCGCGCGCAGAGGTCGGAGGAGTGGAGAGGAGAGAGTGGCGGAAGTCACGTGGCTACACCCGACCGTGCGTTTTTTTTTCCCCCTCCGCGTAGCAGACGACATGCGGCGTTAGCGGGAACTGTTCCCAGTTAAAAACACCCATTGAGTCTAATTGGAATTTCAATTGGTACCAATTGGTATCAGTGGAATCCAATTGGTATGAAGACAACCAATTGGCCATTCCAATTGGAATGCATTTTCCCAATTGGTCACACCAATTGGAAATATATATACCAGTTGGTATTAATCAACCAATTGGCCATTCCAATTGGAACCTATTTTTCCAATTGGTCACTCCAATTGGAAATATATATTCCAGTTGGTATTAATCAACCAATTGGCCATTCCAATTGGAATGCATTTTTCCAATTGGTCACTCCAATTGGAAATATATATTAGAATTGGTATTAAAGGGCGGTGCAACAATTTTATGATTAAAAGAATTTGCATCTCGTCATTTTTACGTTATTTATCGTGTCCCGGAGAATAGAGAAAACACCTCCTTCATTAAAAATGTCGCGATTCCGCTGCATAATCGCAAAGCAAAAGTCGAGCTTTTTCCCCACCTGCAACCCCAAGTGGCAGCCGAAGGAACTACGGCGAAAAGATTACGTGACCTCGCTCGGCTCCAAGCTGCAGCATAACGCCCACTAATGTCAGCGGAGAGAGGGAGAGGAAGCGTCCTCCGAGATAGCACACGGGAAGCTACACGGCACTCCGAATGACGTCACTGGGAGTGCGACCAGGTGTGACCCTGAAGGCTGGGAGTGAGTTGAGGGGTGCCCGAAATGCCAATATTTATCTTTTTTTACGCAACAACTAGGACACGCAGGCGAAATCGGTTTTCTGTTCTTTACTTCAGAAGTGTCAGAGGGCAACTTCCACAAATCTTTGACCAAAGTCCGGAAATCGTTGCACCCCCTTTAAGGGGAGGCACGGCCTAGAAATCGCAAGTTTTTCGAAAAAAACACATTTTTGAAAATCGGTTTTATCATCATCTACAACTCATAAAGAATGCTCTCACAAACTTTTATTCTCGTGCGTAAAGTATTTACTCCGGAATAAATTATTTTCGATACGTCGGCGGCCGCGCGCGCTGGCCAGAAACGCGAGCACACCCGCGCGTTTGCCGATTTCAAAGCGCGCTAGCCGCTCGTTGGCTAGGCCTAGCGTGGCGTGGGACCCCTCGTTGGAAAGAGCAGTTCTTTCTCTTTTGTTTACGCCCTGGCTTATTGTTCAACGCCGTGCGTTCAGGCGAGAGAACCCCTGCGAAAACATCCTTCGGAAAGAGCTATGAAACGCTGTACGCGCTCCTATTGGGCAGCTCGACACATTCGGAGCTCTGATTCGCTCGGACAAGCCACGTGACTAAAAAGACGCTCGCTCGCGCGCGTGATCGCCTGCCGAGTTCAGTTGTTTCGTTTCCTACCTGCGTAGCACGTCCTTGCTTACTTTACGGTTTTCAAGTTCATCGATACGATGCCGGCGGTGAATGGCAGGAAGTCGTTTACGTTTGGTGCTCGGAAGCGTAAGCGTGGAAAACCGAGAGGCATTGAAGGAGGTCGACCTCACAAAACTCCTGCACCGCCGTCTCCGAGTCGCTCGGAGTCGTCGGAACAATCGCCGTCTTCAAGCCCGTCACAGTCTCCTGGCCCATCGCCACCTGAAGACTCGGATTGCGCGGGACAATCGAGGCTTCTGTCGCCGCTTCCAACTCCTGACACCCCAAAGGAAGATGAGCTGACCGCGATTGAGCGCAAGATGGAAATGCTACGACGGGACGAGTGCTCCGGAGAGCCGCTAGGCCTAGGTGACAGCGGCGAACTCGAAGGCTACCGCTTGCTCGAAGTTTCTTGTGTCAAGGCTTTGGTGGGAGCTCTGCTGTGCCCAGAGTGTGCCGGATCTTGCCTGGAGCTGGAAGGGCAAAGGTGCGCTCCTGTTTTATCGTCGAGTGCCCGTCGTGTGGAGAGGTGGCGAGCGCACCGCACCGCCGAACATCGGCGACACTCGCAAAATGAACTTTCTGCGCGTATCGGACTAGCCGCGCGCGACTGCGGCATTGGTTTTACCAAGTTGTCAAACCTCAGGTCGCGAAGGACTGAAGAGGAAGGACTGACCTATGGTCCTGGAGCGTTTTAGATGATATAGTAAGCACTGTTTTCAGCCGAACACTGTTTGAACTTTCAAACACATTTTTCTCAGTTTGCCATTTTGAACACTTTTCCATTTTTGAAAAACTATCATTTTTTATAGTTTGGACTGAGACTCCTGAAGTGTTGTTTTTCTGGAGTGAAATTTACTGGAGAATTTAGTAAGGTACTTTGTTTTTAATAATTTTCAGTTGTTCACCAAGAAAAAGTTGATTTTAGAAAAAGTCATATGAGAGAAAAATGAAGCCATTTTTAAACTTCCTGTTTTCATGCTGACGCTTGCTATATTAAACATTGCTACATACCTTACTTTGTTCATCACTTATTGAACATTACATATATGCAAAAAAAGTTGTAATTTTTCTTTTTTTTTTTGAATGATAGATTGTTTTCATTGGTGCTGCATCAGTCTTTTTTTTTATGACAAATTTCACCGTAACTTGGCACAAAATCTTCCTTGATGGTTGAAATTTTGCATGCCCTCCCAAGTTTGCATAACTAACATATGGTAAAAGTTTCATTCTAATCGGCAAAGTATTTAAAAAGTAGACCCCTGTAGGCCGTGCCTCCCCTTAAACAACCACTGGGCCATTCCAATTGGAATGCGTTTTTCTGATTAATTACTCCAATTGGAAATTTATATTCCAATTGGTATTAAGCAGCCAATTGGGACAGTTATTCCAATTGGATTCTTGGAGATTGGAGCTCTAGAATAATTTTGCAGTGAAGGATTGTGAGCTTACTCTTCTGAATCAAAAATAAACTCTGATAAAATATGGAATTTTTTCTAAGGGTGCGGGGACCGGCAACAAAAAAATCAGGTCACTGGCCACCTCATTACATGTGATGCAACTTATATTACTCCTATTAATTTTTTTGTCCTCTCCTTGCGTTATATATATATATATATATATATATATATAAATACTCTGTTACTAATCTGATGGCTTTTTGTTTTAGCAATTCTTTTTCTAGTTTTACTTAGTTTCGGTTTGAAAGTTAAAACGCCCCATCGCTAGCGACACTAATAGGTGTTCGTTTTTTCTGGGAGCACGTGTGTGGGATGCAAGTAGGAGGATGTGAAAATGTGACGTTTTCATCAAGTTTACCAACATTTGACATTTCTTGTTTTAATCAATGTGTCCAAGAAAAAGCCTGGGGGAACAGCAACATGCTGGGGTTAACTAGCAACTCCGTCCCGTGGCAGCTGCGGTGAGCGCGATTTTTCTCTTTGTCCTCCAGACACCTGAAGCAGGTTCTAAATATTTTCACAGTCAACCTTATTTGCTAAAGTGTTCTTATAGCCAACTTTGCTTGTTCTACCTGCTTTTATGTTTGGAACTGTTGCCTCACGTCCGCGTTAGGAAAAAGTTTGCCATGCGGTGCACACATTGCATTGTAAAACGCTTTCCATTATAGCAAGCAGTTTCTAGTGTCCCACTAATTCCTCATTGAGTATTTGAGCCTTCAATATATTTGCTCTTTTTTCTTTAGGTTGCTCTTAACACCCTTTTTATTGACACGTGTTGCTTGCAATATTTGTAAGTTATTAAATGCTTCCATTGTGCAAAATGCAGCTAGCATGCTATCATAAATATTCCTTTGATTTTGGACAGCTGTAAGAATAAAGCTAGCTCTGCTCTCATTGCAATCAATCTCACACATGCAAATAATCACAATTGTACTCTTTCGAGATCCAGTGTGCACAGAAGTTCTGTGCACACTGGATCTCGGAACAAATAGTTCTTTGCAGTCAAAATTGTTGAAAACAATGGTGGCACTGTGGCTCCAAGGCAGAGCGCCGGCCTACGGATGCCCAGGTGGCGGGTTCGAATCCCGGCCGAGGTGCCCGCAATTTGATGGGTGCTTATTGCGGAGAAGGCTCCATCTGACCGAGCTTTCGGTTGCACGCCAAAAGATACTAAGGTGGTCCAAATTAATCCTCAGACCTCCGCTGGGGCGTGCCAGACGCCCGTTATTGGTTGGCATGTAAAACCCCCAAATTGGACATACTGCAAAGCTTTGGACCCCCTCTCAGCTGATTACAACATATCAAATTTCTCTCATTTGGTATGTAAAAGGGACTAATTTTGATGTAGAAGCTCAAGATGGCAGAAAACTAATGAATTGAACGGACAACACACAACTCTCTGCTGCCAGGTGTGTTAGACTTGTGAGCCGTTTATCCTTTTAAAATTTTCGACAAGCCTTGGATCACTATCATAATTCAGAAGCCCATACTAACTGAAGCCTTATTATTTAGCTTTCATTGATTTCTATGCTTTCACATTTTACCCATGTCATGATACCGACTGGCATTCCTGCTAATGTACTCCTTGTTCAGGTGCTCATTTCAGAATTTCAAGCAAGAAGAATGCAGCTCTGATGTTAATAGATTAAACTCCAGTTTGTAGAAAAAATCGTTTGTGACTATTTACAGTGTCTGCAGACCATCCAGAGAACAAGTGTATTCCAAGAGCGTATTTGCATAATAAAGTGTATAGGCGCAGGCATGTGTTTGCATATAGCGATGTATATGCCATCTGATTTATTAACCAATAGGCCCATACACCGATAAAACCAATATGCCGATGCACCAGTACGCCTATCGGCCGATCCACCGAAACGCCTGATGGTGTCAATAGCCAGAAATATTGCTTTTGCAGTTCTGAAAACAAATTAGGTATATACTGATGGGAATCTATAGATACTTTCGAAAAAGATGTCTCGGAACATAACGGGTAGTGGTTCCAATTGGAAAAATTTCAATTGGTATTTTACCAATTGGGAGTCCCAAAACCTAACTGGTTTTGGCAATTGGTACCAATTGGAAAAGCCAATTGGAACCAATGGGTATTTTTAGCTGGGTTTGCGATTCTTTTGCAGTTATGTTTGTTCCGCTCGCTGTTCTGTACTCCAAGATGAGTTGTTTTGTACATTGAGGAATTGGAGATGAGTAGTGAGTGCCCGTGGTTAATTTCCATGATCGGCTCCGAAAAGAATACACCCCAGATGTTGCGTGAAGAGCTGGCTCACATGTCTTGTGTCCGAAAAAAGTGGCATTGTGCGACAGAGTTTTTGAAAGATCAACGGGATCGGGACCAATGGCTGGCTGCAATTCCTGTAGAACATTTACGGGCACCTCGGAAAGCGGAAGCTACCTGATTTATATGCTCCATGCATTTTGTGGAAAGTGATTTCATTGAGTTCGCAGGTGTCAAAAAAGGAAATCCCATCCCCATTTAATTCAGCGACGTTTCGTCCACAACATTTGTTTGTTAATTTTTGTTTGTTTCTTCAGTGATAATTGTAAAAAGAAAGAAATGTAAACATCAAAAAATGCTTGAAAAATAAAAAAAATAAAAAGTGCCATCACCGGGGATTGAACCCGGTCCTGGCGCGTGTGAAGCGGACGTCGTTCCCACTGAGCTACTGGGGATCACGTGATAGGGGATCTCTTTCCTTAGTAATACTTCAGCCAGTAAACTGTAAGTTGGAAAGTTTGCTGCCGATTTTCCTCCAGCAAAAGCACTCCGGGTCGAAGTCGGGAAGCACCACGCATTGGCGACGACATTCGCACCTAATAAAGAAATCGTACGCTTGCATATTCAACTCGAAGTAGACACGTCGTGCTTGAAGTTTGCGCGAGCGATGTCTTCAGCCACGAGAAGGGAGCGACGGCTCGGCGACGTCTTCGTGCAAATCGGTTTGGTGGTCGCATCGATACCTTAGAAAACGGCCCGTGACCACGGAAAAGAGAGTGAGCGAGACTCGAACCGGCCAGTTCTTGATCGGCGGTTTTCAAGCGGAAAGAAACCGAATTTCGAGTCACAAATTGTGTTTTGGGTAGTTGGGCTCTCATATGTCATATACAACTAAAAACCTCGGCGAGCATAAACACCCTGACAGTGTCCCTTTAACACCTGTTGATTTCTTTTCTAGTTAGCTGCTGCTGCTTTTTCTTCCTTTCTTCATAGACCAGGATGAGACACCCCAGTGAAATGGGCATAAATACATGACCCTTGCTATTTGAGAGAGGGAATTCCAGCATAGAGTTTTGAAACTTAGAAACCGATGGTATGAAAATGATTGAGAGCGTGCTCAAATAACAGAGGCCTACAAATAGTAAACCTCCCTTTCTCTCTCTTTGGCCGAGTCACTTTATGAGACACGTCAAAGAGGCAAGTGCTCCGAGTTTACCTCAGAGAGTCTTCGGGGTCACCGAGGCCAAGCAGAAGAATGTGCTTCGACTGCTTTGCCAGGCCCGCAGCGCTGGTCTTTGACCTGAAAAGACAAAGACATAGCAGCAACGCACGGTCATGACACTATAGCTGGCATTCACATCTTTCATCGAGGTGTCAAGAAAATTCCATTTCCACATCCTTTATTGAACATTTAATTTTTTTTTTTACCCCTTCTAAGATAAATTTACTAGGGATGGGCGAATATTCGGTTATTACGAATATCCAATCGAATTCTGTTTTATTCGGCATTCGCTTCGAATTGAATTTAAGTATTCGACAATATCGAGGTATTCGACAATATAGAATTATTCGACCCTTCTAAATACAGTCAAACCCGACTATATCGAACCCGTTTACATCGAATTATTCCTTATATCGAACAATTTTTGTGCACAGTAATGTTACAGTGATAATATATAACAAAAACCACTACTTTCAGGGGAAAGCCAACTTGCAGAGCAAAATGGCGCTCTGCAGGAGAAGGTGCTCCTGCTCGGACGTGCTCCGTGCTCTCGGCATAGTTCGGCGCTAATGCACGAACATAGAAGGCAATGGCCTCAGCATTTTGGAGTCCGTCGATAGCGTAGAAAAATATCGTTATCGCGGATGCAATAAAGAAAAAGCAGCAGAAGATGCAAGACTACTTATTGCATAATATTTCAGCAGAATGTGTATTTTTGAGAGTCAAATTCATTAAACTTTTATAACGAATTACCCGCTTTATCGAACTGGTAGACGTTTTTTTTGCGAGTTCGATAGTATAAACGGGTTTGACTTTCTCGGGCTTGGATTTCCGGCCAGGTGGCGCAAGCTTCCAACCATCTCGTGCTCCCGAACTCAATACACTTGAAATTAGCAATTACAGAACTTCTTATACGAAATAAGAGCAAATAGAAAACTATAGTTTAAACATATCTTGTGGTATTTGTTGCTTGTACTTTTTGAACTATTCGATTCTAAATTATTCGGCCAAAAACACTATTCACTTCGAATTCGACTTCGGACCAAAAAATCCTCTATTGCCCATGCCTAAAATTTACCAATTAATTGAATGTAGTTACAGTTGCACACAAAAGGACAGGGGCAGAGAAGAGGAACATGTAGACGACAGACAAGCGCACACTCCCAACTCACGTAATGACGAAAGAAGAAAGAGGTACAGAAAGCACGATCAGCTCGAGCGTTGGCAACACAGGCACTAGCAACCACAGGCTCAAGGGGCCTGTAACCCCTCGAGCCTGTGGTCCAACTCGCCCAATTGTCCACATTTCTCCCATTCATGGTTAGAAAAGGTTCCGGCAGTCACTACAATCCTGCCCACCACTACAGTGTACCACCCACTGATGCATAACCGTGAGCCAATCACTCCCTGGTACGTGAATTATTATTCTGAGAACCTGTAGGCTTTTGCCATAGCCTCCTGTATGGGGGGAAAGCCTGCACCTTCGATGCCAGCAATGGCTACCGAAACTGGGAGACAAAACGAGGACACAAAGGTGGCAGCGCCCTCAGAGATCCGCTTTCCCTAACGCTCCCCTAATGGTGGCATGCGCAAACTACAGGTGGCGCTGACCACACAGGTCATGGATCCCTCCCCTCGGCTTGTAAGCTCACTTCATGCATTGCTTGGGTAATGCAGCCAAACCTGTTTCACCAGCTCCGCTTATTTGGTCAAGTGGTATTTGTGGTAGGAAGTTTTATCGCAGCTTCAAGATGAAAAATGCATAGTTGTGCTCAAAACCCTTTCGGTGCCCCACAGTCAAAGCTGGACATTTATAACAGAATATCCAAAGCCCCAGTACAACACCTACCAGGGCAAACATTTCCTATTATTTTTCGGACAAACTGAATCCGAACAAGGAATGTCTCATCAAGTTGAAACTCGGGAACCTTCTGTGTGTGTGGTAAACACTTTAACGAAAGCAGCTTCATGTACCTTGTTGGTTCCACTGTGTTCTGTAAGTGCTGATCCCTTACTATACTTCCAAATCGATTCCTTTTTTAATACCCAGTAGACAAAACTCGAAACAACTGGCTGGAAGGGGCAGTGGCTTGTTTCAGCAGTCATTTCAACTACCTAAATCCCTGCTTATCCGCCCAGTCAACGCGAAGAGTCTGAAACCCCTTCCGTGACTGAGACGTGCTAGATCTAGTAAGTTGGTGACACTTGATTGTCCCAAAAAAATGAAGCCTCTTAGTGCATTTCATTTTGTGGACCCAAAGGTTGCGCCAAATGTGTGATGCGCTTCTCAGTGAGCGATTTTAAACTTGTATTCAATTCTTAGCGAAAATTGAATTGAACAAATTAGTCAGTCATCTTAATTTGTCGGGCAATAGGAGAGTGGAAGTTAGAGGAATTTCTGTTTTTCATTCAAGCAGAAGCAGGGAGATTAAAAGCGCCACTGTAAAAGAACAACAACTGCTTAGACTGGGTTCATGCAGTGCCGGACAAATGCTTGTCAGTCATTGTAAAAACGCAAGGATGGAAACGTAGGTATCAACAAGCTCGATGTTGCTAAAACAAGTGTGCGACACCACTCAATACAACAGGGCGCACACGGGCACAGCTGCAATGACAAATGTCCTACACTATGGTGATTGCAAAAAATTTTTTTACAGAAGCATCCACAGATCCGACAGAACAAGAATCAGAGACACCATGAATAGCCGTGATGCACAGAATGCAAGCTGTCTCCAGGCTTGTTTCTGAACATTTTCAGGTTTGTAATATATGTAAAAGCAGCCTGGAGGCACTGTAGCTCACTAGAAAAAGCAGTGACCGAAATGTCACGCACTTTTCTTCAATAAATAACCGTTATTAGTAGGCACAGATGCGAACCAACATAGCCAGTCCATGCAACTACGTAGCACGTCATCTGCTCGTGTCCTAGCCACTCCCGCTCCACCACAGAAGAACACCCACGAGGTGGTGCCACCAAAACAGTTTGTGGCAGATTTCTTGTCTTTCTTGCGAAAAAAACCATACCTTTTCTTTCCACGAGCTACGCCCACTTACGAGGTACCGTAAAAACCCGCATATAATACGAGGTTTTTTTCCAAATTTTGCCATGTAAAATTTGCAGCTCGTATTATACGCGGGTCCCAACAATTTTCAGCTTCGATGAGGCGCGATCTAACGCAGTTCGACGTAGTTTCGGTTTCGAAGCAATATGGCGTTCAAAACAGCTATCATCATCATTAAAATCGCAATGTCCGAGGCGCCACCATCCGTCCACGGCACAGTCAGGCTAGGCAATGGCGTCGGCGCGAAATCATTGCTCGGCTGCCTTCACAAGAAAAGTTGTTTTTGGTTGCGGAAGACATCGGCAACAGTGCTGCCGAACGACAATTCGCCGTAAATGAAGGCAGCATCCGCGGATGGAGACAACAAAAGCAAGCTCTGTTCGCGTGCAACGGAACAAGGAGAAGCTTTAGAGGCTCAAAGAATGGCGTGTTCGCCGACGTCGAGGCAAGTTTCAGCGACTTTGTGAAAGAGCAACGTGAAACGGCACCTCGCGACCTCGCCGTAAACATCGAGCTGCTGCAAGAGAAGGCGAGAGAACTTTGGCGGAGCCGACATTGGGCTGCTAACTTTATGCTCCGCGCCAGGTTTTCACTGCGTCGGCGCACGCTTGTCGCTCGCTGCTCGCTCTTTCAAAAAGTGCGGGACTTTAAATGCGCTCGAAGGCACTGAAGACGACTGCCTTTGGAAGGAGGCGTCGGACAAGGAGGCTGATGGACGTGATGACAGTGATTAAGGTTCAATTACGACGCAAATAAACGTTTTGCTTAAGACTTCCTGGGTCATATCTTACGCGGAAAATTTTCACGGTCTTTAAATTGTTTCGTATTATACGCGGATAAAACTTTTTTTTTCTTTTTCGCTGTCCTCAAATCATGCCTCGTATTATACGCGGGTTCGTATTATATG
>JAZHYW010003773.1:0-32292 GCA_037355805.1 Ixodes ricinus | reverse complement strand
TAAGAAGTGTGAAGCGTGAATTTGATTGAGGGACTTGACTCTTGCTGCCAGTAAGAGATTAGAAAAAGTCAGTAATACACTCAGATAGCACTTGCAGAGTGTGAATGAGCCTTTGGTCGAGTGGTCTCGGCCATCAACCACCAATGTTTCGGGGACCCGTTCTGGATCGGCGGTGATGGGGACCCCATTATTGTTTGTTGGGGGGAGGATTGGGCTATAACGGTGGCAAAAAGGTTTAATAAAGAAATATAGTGCATGCAAACCAAGTTTGATGCTCTGAAATTGCAGAATAATTAACCCTGCTCACTCGGCAAACATGGTTTGGTCTATTTAGCTTTCTGAGAGTGCCAATGTTGCAAAGAAAAAAAAAAGAAGCTTCTTACCCCAAAGGGTTTGCAAGCCCCCATTTTGTGGACCACTGCTTTAGCTGCTTTCACATTGTGGTGCTTTTGGGTACATATTGGTCTTTTTGATTTTCCAGCAATTCTAGACCTCTTTCATCTGTATTGATCTCTTTGACGTAGTGAATTGAACCTTGTACTTGGCTGGGAGGCTAGGACAGATGCAGGATATTGCCCCTGTAGCGCGGTGAAGTTGACTTAATACCCATGGTTGCCAAGCGCAGCGTTCGGACCCTGCCTGCCCAGTTGTTTTTTTGTTGCTTTTAGGAAGTTACAGTTCATTCTTGTCTTTTATTGTGTGTTCTGGTTTAGAACATTCCTGAACAAAGCATGTGTATAACAGAAGTGCACTGCTGTAAAGTGGTCGTCTTTCCTTCTTTCACGCAGGATGTGCTGTCCTTTTTCGTTTTCGGTTACAAGTGCAAGTTCGCCGCTTTAAGACCTTTCTTTTAAATTTTATGCGCATCTACTCTTTTTATTTGTGGTAATAGCAAAAACGTGTTCCGAAAGCTGATAAGAAAAAAAAAAAAATGAAAGCCGTTTAAACTCTCTATAATACCGAATTCGAGCTCAGCTCTTGAGGAGGAGGAGGAGGAAGGGTACTGAGGGGAGGATATACCCCTCCTCCCTCCTCCTCACCTTGTGATCCTGCCTGCTACTCCTCCTTTCCCCTCCTTCACGTGACCTGGGGGTCACGTGGCCTCGGGGGGGTCACCTGACCTCAGGGTTACGCCGACGGTGACGCCGCTCAAGCCAAAAATGGCCGCGTAAGAGTTGCGCTCTAAAAAATAATACCTGAAACCTACGGAGGTAACGAAGAGTGTAATTGTGCAACCATCTATGCAGTGTGGTACTGCAGCAGCTGCAGCAGTGTTCACTGGACAGCAAGGACCATCATGCGGTGCTGCTCTTTGGGATCTTTGTCTCCAACAACTTGGTGAAGTTTGGCGAGTCGCACGCTTCCACAGCCAGGTGAGCCTGCCTCGTTACGCTTGCTGTGGTGTTCTCCTGTGTACAGGGGTGGAAGCGCTGCGCCAATTGCGCCACCCTGCGCCAATTCACTTCCCTGCGCCAGCCTGCTCCAAACGCCAATTTCAGCTTTTTTTTTATTTTTTTAGTGTTTTCTCTAAATTTAGCGGAATACGGTCGGCCACCGGCCACCATGTGTGTGTACTTTTGTTTAGGCGTCAGTGCGGGTGACTCGTACCAACTCGACTGGGGCTCCGAACCACGTGTAACCGCAGTGGCGAGGCGTCGATTTTAGTTCATCGAGAGTGAGATGTCGATTTTGACTAGAAAGAGCTTGATATACGAACACATCGGTTTGGTTTCGGGCATAGTTGGTTGGCGCGGTTGGAGCGCGCATGCAGTTGCCCGTGGTCCCGATTTGCCGTGATCGTGGGAGTTGGTGCCTCGGCACCAGTGGACTACCTCGGCCATCAACATGAGCAGAAGGGGTCTTTACTTGCTTTACCTGTTATTTGGTAGCGTACCATATTTGGACGCTTAGCCGTGAAGAATCGCGAGCACAGGCATATACATTCTATTAGTGGCTGTGATATTTTTAAGACAATATATTTTTCCATCTAAAGTAATACAGATATAGCTTTGTATGTTAACTTGGGTGTAGGGATTTCTGTATTTTATGAACTGGGATTAAGAACATTTGTATTTAATGAAAACAGGTCAGCAAGGACTGCTTTATTTTGAAACATGTTGTGGTACCTTAGTTTTTTTTTATGGAGACACGCAATGCACAACATTTTATGGAGTACATAAGGTTGCGTTGCTCTTCTCAGTCGATGCTTAAAGCTGCACATGTACGAGTGACTGTGGTATTCTAAAGATATAAAATACACATTTTATTTTGCATCTGAATTTTTGTCAAAAGTCAGTAGCCTTGTATTTTGTTACTAAACTTGGTATAGGGCTTTTAAGCAGTGATTGAACATGTGTATTCTTTATTAAACAAAAACTGTAGTCAGCGAAGGTAGTTTATATGACACCTTGCAGTGGTTTAGTTTTCTGGATACATGTTTACAATTGGTCTATTAAATAGACGGTTTTGTACTGAGCGTGGCTCAAGTTGTGCTTTTATTGCCGGGGCCTCCCATATAAAGTCTATCATGACTCTGCCTGCTGCCGGAATGGTTCTCAAAGCCTTTCCTTTGCATAAATTGCCAATATTCCATATTTCAATGCAATTGAAATAGAAAGGTATGTATGTATGTTGCTTGAAAATTATTCTGGGATGTGCATGCATATATTTTTGCTACATTTTGACAATTAGCAACAACAAATCACTTTTAGACACCTGTTTGACCTCCGTGACCTGCTCCAAAACCTACTTCTACGGCTACAAAACTTCCTTTTGCTGCTCCCGAGCTGCTCTAAAGCGAGCCTTTTACTGCTCCAAAACTGCTCCAAAGTGGGACTTTTGCTGCTCCCAGCCCTGCTACAAAAGGCTCTAGCCCGCTTCCACCCCTGTGTGTATCATATATTTGCGCCGTGCAAGCACAACTCTTACCATTGTGTTTGACACACGAAACACTCACCCCTTGGTTGGTTGGTATTTGGAAATTTATTTGGTAAATTTAGCTGGAAGATTAGCGTAGAAGTTTGGGCTAGTTGGTAGTAGACAGGATAAAAACAAAACAGCGCAAAGACAAGGACGAAGTAGAAGAAACCACAGCGCTGTGTCCTGTGGTTTTTTCTACTTCGTCCTTGTCTTTGCGCCGTTTGTTTTTATCATAGCTGGAAGAATTTAGGGGGAAAATGCTTCTTGCTAAACTTAGCGGGAAGCATTTTCCCGCTAACTTTTGCAAAGAAATTCTTCATACTAAATTTAACTACTTAGCCATGACGTCAATCATACACCACCAATTTGCTGGTGGCCATACTCTGGGTGTTTGATTATGACTCAAACAGGCTTATTAAAACGGAGCCTTGAATGGTACACTAATGTGGTCTGTGCAGATACGGCCAGGTCGCCGATCCTCACTATAGCCTGGATAATTAACTAAAATGTGTCAATGAACTTTTTAATCAGTGAAAATAAACGTGGTTCCAATTAGGAACTTGCTGAGCATCGTCTAGAACCAGCAGATCAGTCAATTTATAAGGGCTCAAGCACATGGGAAGCACAGAGGTCCGCTAAAGTTATCATTCGTGCATCAGGCGCAATGTTGGTTTGGTAATCCAAGACGACTGATTTAGTGGTCTTGGATTACACTCGGAAAGTTTCCAATGGAAATCATATGTTTATTTCCACTAATGAAAAATTTAATGAACAAGTTTAAATTAATTACTTGACCAGTCAGGACAATTAACCCTTTATATTAATGCGAATAGCATTGTTTGGCTACTTCACGCACTTTTCGTCTATGTATCTATCTATCTATCTGGCTATCTAACCTCTTACGCCGCGGGTCGATAAATAAATAAAAAAGACCGGCGCCGGCTGGGATTCGAACCGTTGACCCTTTGATCAGCAGGCAGACGCGCTAACCACAGAGCTATGAAGGCAGTCATTCAACGCACTCTAAACGGTTGTTTATATCTTTACCATAGGACGCGCTTTACAGCGCTGTCACAGCTAGCCGGTGCGCGCGCTGTTCCATGCACGAGGGCTCATTCCGCTCTCGTGAGGCTGAGCACGGCCGCTAGCTCACCCTCTCCCGCGCTCGGGAGAGGGTGATGTAGCGGCCGTGCTCAGCCTCACGAGAGCGGAATGAGCCCTCGTGCATGGAACGCGCGTGCACCGGTAGCTGTGACAGCGCTGTAAAGCGCGTCCCTATGGTAAAGATATAAACAACCGTTTAGAGTACCGTTGGTTGAGACTAGCTGAGACGCCAGAAAGTCTGGTCGGTACCATTTTGAGTGTTTGTGCGTATGGCGCGTGCTTTGCTCGCCTTCCTAAGTGACACAAACGCACGTGCTGGGCTGCGGAGATCGTGCGCAGGGCTGTGAAAGTGTCAACAAATTTAGAATCGCCTCAAGAGTGGGCTGGCGTATCTAGAGTGTGCCGGCCACCTGACGAACGCGCATAACTCCGCACCGTTTGATGCTATTCGCATTAACGTAGATAATCATTCCCAAAGGATGGGTTCTGCTGATTTTCTATCCCCTGGCTATATAACTGATCACCCGCCCAGACTATGTCTATGTTCCTTTCATGGCTTTGTTTATATAAATATGTTTAAATAAACATCAAACAGCCTGTACACAGGTTCTTTGTGCAACTTCCTGCTGCCATGGCATGGGGATAAAAATACTTTTGGTTCTCCTATGTTTACCTTGTGTTTTAGTCTGTGCCCGATGACTCTTAGTTCACTAGCGAGCAATTCCATGTGAGCTACGTTTTAGAAATGCCCCAGTGTCATACTTTCGAGTGAACAATGCGCACCGGCATGAACATAATGTGACGAGTGAAGTTCTTTCAATTTTCTCGAGACAATGGATGCCACGGACGCCGTCAAGCTTGAATGATCGCGGTACGGTGGCATTAGCAGCCGCTGCTTGCCTACTTGAGCGCCGCCGACAGATGGCGCAACATGGGAAACGCGAGGCTGCGGTGCCTTCATCGACCATTTTTCTTACAAGGATGAGTTAAAGCAAGTCCAAGCATCAGAAAATTGTGCATTGCAGAAGCTCACGTCATGCTGAAGGAAACGCAATAAAATATTTCTGAAGATGATCTGCTGGAACCAAGACCCAGCTCGGCGCCTATCCTGGGCGCCTCGAATAGGTAGTGGTAAAAATGCTCCCCTTCAACTGATCATTTCTTTGAGGAATGAGTCCTAATGGTTCTCATCCAAGGAATCAGGAAGGCGTGTCGATCTCGCATAGGTAAATTTCTGGAGGTACTGCAATTGTTCCTCTATGGTGAGATTTCAAACGTATGCGCTACTCACTGTGGGTCCTAAAAAGCGAGCAAAAACAATGGCCAAGGGCCATGTTTCAGTGGTGGAACTGCTCTACCGATTGCGCCAAACTGCGCCAGAATGAATAACCGGCTACATGCTGCTCCAAAGGCTGTATTTGCGCACAATTTGCGCCATGTCTGCGCCGAAAGGGAGCTGTTCCCGAAAAGGGAACGGAAAGTGTCTGGCCTGTGACATTGTTGGCGCTGCCACTGAAAATAGAGAAATTACACTTCTTTTTTTATGCCTAAGTACTATGTGCTGTTAGAGGCGGGGTTTGAGCCGCACGTCCGGGAGCTTCCTGGCTCGTGACGACGACCATTCCCCGAAGTGAAGAACCCAGGGGTCCAGTGGAGGTGGGAGAATTGGTAACGTAACGAACGGTTTAATTACATGGTTGCGATACAGTCGTCAAATCCGAGAGAACTCCGGAGCAGCCTCGCGCTCCGCCTTATATAGGGTCCGTTTTCTCCCTCACTCCCCGCCAGGGCAGCAAGTGCGCAGCAGCAACCCGCCGTCAAGTGCGTCGTAGCAAAGTCCGCCGCGTCGTAGCCAGAAGTGCGTCGTAGCCATGGTCCTCCGCAATTAGGTCATGCCTCTCTCCCTTTCCTGAGCGCGCCAAGCCCCACGCACGCACACACGTCCCGTTGACGTCACGGACTCGTCGAGACCTGTCTCCGCAGTTAGGCCCGGCCTCTCTCCCCTTCCGGAGCGCACCAAGCCGCACGCACGCACACACGTCCCGTTGACGTCACGGGCGCGTTGAGACCTGTCTCCGCAGGCGCAGACACGTAGGCGCCGGTTCCGTACTCCTCGAGACTCGTTTCGCGTAGGCCCCGTCCAGCAGGCGACGTTCCCGGACAGATCATGACTCGTTTCCGCCGCGTTGAAACTCGGAAGAAGGTCGCCGAAGGTTCCATTCTTAACAGCCCCTCCGGGGCCAGGGAAACCTCGAAAGGCCGGTGGTACAATCGCTGGCCTGAAGAGGTGGGCTTGGAGTAGGCCTTGAGAAGACGCTGCAAGCACCCAACAAACTCCCAAACCTCTTACAACGGAGGCATTAGCGGAAACGTCCCACACAACACCACGCCACACCGCAGTCAAACGCTCGGAATTCGCCAGAGACCCGCCAGACTGGACTACGGATTACAAAAATTTGCAAAAAAAACTACAAATTTAAAACCTTAGGACAATTGCGGGTATCGAGACCCGCTGTCGCCAAAACACAACTCATTTTTCCAAAGAGGTCACAATGAACAAAATACAAAAGACAAAAACTCTTTGCAATTTGTGAGGTCCTTGTTGGGGTTTTAACGAAGTGCCCCCACTTTGATCCTCATTCCCGTGGATGACGGAGACCTCTGAGATCATCACTCCCGCTTTTGGTGATACCAGAAAAATCTGCTCAACCCATCGGCATTGCCGTTAAATTTGCCTTTCCTTTTTCTTGCCCTGAAGTCGCAGTGATCGATTTTCACGTGATTTCTAGACGTGAAAATGCGGTCCTTATAGCGCCGAAAAAACAATCCGCCTTTTTCATGCCCCGTCACATTGGTCCTAGCAATCTCCTGAGCTGTACCGCGAAACCCTGACACACTAGGGTCGCTCTTCTGCTCGACTATCAAAGACACTCCGTCTGCTCGTAGCAGAGGACCAAAGTTACGTGACGCCGGAGCTACGAGAGATATTTCACTGATCCCGTCTTCCTCCGCCTTTTTCGCCGGCTCGTTGGGACGGCGTACACTTTCTAGTGCTACGAGGTCAGGCTGTTCTACAATCTGGTTCCTCTCATCCCGTTTCTCTGCCTCGAACTGTGGTAGTGCCTGCTCCCCGACAGCTGCCTCGGGCTCTGGATCACTCGTCAACAAAGGGGCGAGCTGACGCGATTTGGACCTCGTACCTGACTGAACTAGTCCCTCTCCCAGTTGTTGACCCCTCTCGCGCAGCAGGAATTCTGACCGGTTAGAAAACAAATAAGGATACTCCAACGGGACTGTTTGCGAGACAGCCGCCTCTGTCACTAGCTCTCCGAACGGGCCAGTTATCCTTACCGTCGCCATAGGCAGACAGACACTGTGCTTTTCGAGCAGCTGCTTGATCCAAACTACCTTTCCAGTAAAATCGGATGTCGTTACATACGACGGATGAACAACGTCCATCGTCGCTGCACTGTCACGAAGCACCCTGCACGGCTTTCCGTTTACCTGGAGCTCGTGAAGATAGGGACGAAGGAGCTCCAGGTCCTCGTCACTACCGGTCACGGTCGAGAACACAACCCGCGGTTTCTTACATCTGGCCGCTGTGTGTCCCGGCTCCTGACAGTTGTAGCACAGGAACGGCTTCCTAGCCTCGAACTGCCCTGTTTGGCTTTTCCGCGCCTCGTCTCCGTTCAAGTGTTCTGCGCTCTTTTCTGGGACCTTTTGTCCTGCTTCGGGCTTCTCGGGCCCGTTTTCTCGCGAGCCGTTTCCCTGTCGGAAGGTCTTGCGCTGATCGCTCCGGCCGGGTTCGCTTTCCTCTCCGCTCAGCTTTCTACGCGTTGCGTACTCCTCGGCTAGCTCAGCGGCCCTTTCGACAGAGTCGACTCCTACCCTGTCCTGCACCCAGAGCTTGACTGACTGCGGAATGCTACGAAAGAACTGTTCGAGGCACACACACTCGACTACCTTGTCTCGGCTTTCGTACACTTCCTCGCTCTTCAACCATTCTATCAAATTGGTTTTAAGCCCGTAAGCGAATTCCGAGTAGCCCTCGCTGCTCTTTTTGGATGCGTTTCTAAACCTTTGACGGAACGCCTCGGCAGAAAGGCGGTACCGTTTCAAAAGGCTGGACTTCACCTTGTCGTAGTCGTCCGCGTCTCCAGCACTAAGGCGCGCGACAACCTCTGCAGCCTCACAGGGCAACAAAGTCAAAAGCCGTTGCGGCCACGTTTCTGGGGCGAAGCTCAACTTCTCACATGTCCTCTCAAAGTTCACTAAGAACAGGCCCACGTCTTCCCCAACTTTAAACGGCTGCATGAGCTTCTTCATTTGATACGACTCGGTCTCACTTGCTCGCACCGGAGTCCCAACTCTACTGTTCTGTGAGTTTAATCGCTGTTGTTCCATCTCTAACTCTAACCTTTTTAGCGCTGCTCGTTCCTCTCTCGCTGCAGTCTGCTCCCGTTCCTCTCTCGCCGCAGCCTGCGCTCGTTCCTCTCTCGCCGCAGCCTGCTCCCGTTCCTCTCTCGCTGCAGCCTGCTCTCGTTCTCTTTCTCGTTCCTCTCTCGCTGCAGCCTGCTCCCGCTCTCGTTCCTCTCTCGCTGCAGCCTGCCTCGTTCTCGTTCCTCTCTCGCTGCAGCCTGTTCTCGTTCTCTTTCTCGTTCCTCTCTCGCTGCAGCCTGCTCCGCTCTCGTTCCTCTCTCGCTGCAGCCTGCTCTCGTTCTCGTTCCTCTCTCGCTGCAGCCTGCTCTCGTTCTCGTCTCGTTCTCTCTCGCTGCCGTCTGCTCTCGTTCTCTCTCGCTGCAGCCTCGCTCTTAGCGTTCTGAAGCAGTTCCCACGCAATTTTAATTTCCCCTGCTTCCGCGCTCTCTGAAATCGCTTTACTGATCTCAGATTTCTTCATCTTTTGCTCCACCTCCACACCCAATTCTTCACACAAACAGAATAAATCTGTTCTCAGTAACCTCATTAGATCCATGATCGCTGCTCTTTAGCTTTGGCTTTGTTCTAAAACTTGTCGCAAGGTTGTACACAAACCCAGCGCACGAGTCAAAACCTAAGGATTCCCAGCAGTTCAAAATTAATCACCCATAATCTGAAGCCTGGCGAATCTCAAAGCAAAGTCCAAACGCTCACCCGCAGATGTAGCACGATGTCGCATGGTCCGATCCCAACCGCTGCCAACCAGTTGTTAGAGGCGGGGTTTGAGCCGCACGTCCGGGAGCTTCCTGGCTCGTGACGACGACCATTCCCCGAAGTGAAGAACCCAGGGGTCCAGTGGAGGTGGGAGAATTGGTAACGTAACGAACGGTTTAATTACATGGTTGCGATACAGTCGTCAAATCCGAGAGAACTCCTGAGCAGCCTCGCGCTCCGCCTTATATAGGGTCCGTTTTCTCCCTCACTCCCCGCCAGGGCAGCAAGTGCGCAGCAGCAGCCCGCCGTCAAGTGCGTCGTAGCAAAGTCCGCCGCGTCGTAGCCAGAAGTGCGTCGTAGCCATGGTCCTCCGCAATTAGGTCATGCCTCTCTCCCTTTCCTGAGCGCGCCAAGCCCCACGCACGCACACACGTCCCGTTGACGTCACGGACTCGTTGAGACCTGTCTCCGCAGTTAGGCCCGGCCTCTCTCCCCTTCCGGAGCGCACCAAGCCGCACGCACGCACACACGTCCCGTTGACGTCACGGGCGCGTCGAGACCTGTCTCCGCAGGCGCAGACACGTAGGCGCCGGTTCCGTACTCCTCGAGACTCGTTTCGCGTAGGCCCCGTCCAGCAGGCGACGTTCCCGGACTGATCATGACTCGTTTCCGCCGCGTTGAAACTCGGAAGAAGGTCGCCGAAGGTTCCATTCTTAACAGTGCGAAGAGTAGGGTTGCGCGAATATTCTGATTTTCTAATAGTAGTTTCAAAATAATACATTATTTGATATTTGCTTCCAAATGAACTGCGATATTCATACTTTTCGAAGTGTTAATCGCGGCGGGTTAGCCCCCTTGAGTGCGGCTCTCGTCAAACACCGGTGCACTGCGGATAAGCAATACCCGTGGAGCTGACACCGCAATCTCGCGACTCGCTTTGTTGCTGCGCAGACACCTTCAAACTAGTATGGTGCATGCGCGCATCTGGTGTATTAAAAAACACGCACAAAGAAAAAGAGGAAACTTTCAGATTGTTGATATTACATTGCAGTAAAATCTTCAAACTTTAACTGTGGCTATTATGCAAAGATATATGTTAGGCAGTGACATTCTAAAAACCTGTGTTCATTATTTATTTTTTTTAATTTTTGATTCAGAATTGAAGAAACTATTTCCATATAGCATGAAGTTTTATAAATCTCCTCAATTAGGTATGGCTGGGCTCCTTTATAGGTTTAATTTTATGTCATATCTGTTGTTTGCTTGCCATCCCAATGCAGGTACTAGACTTTCTGAGGCTACAGTCTATAAATATAGAAAGATCAAATTTAACGGAGCTCATGAGTGGGCAATTAGGAGCCTAGGAAAAACCTTTGTGAGTTCAGCTGAATTTTCGTTTAAGCATGTTGTAACAGTAGTAAAAGGCATAGAGAAAGGTGCAACAACTATTTAATATTCAATTAAAACATATTCGGCCAAAACCATTATTCACTTTGAATTTGCTTCGAAATCAAAATCTATTATTTGCACATGCCTAACGAAGAGTTATCGGTTCTTATGCGACTGGTGCTCACATTGATTGCAATGTATAGCTAGCGCTATTCATTGTGATCAGTTAGAAAAGCTATGTGCTCCGCTTAGCTGCTCTATGAACAGTAGCAGGTGAAATACGAGCGAGGGCAGCGTGAGACACATTCAACACTAAATTGTCCGTTTGATGTCGAATTCGCGACAGTTACGTCACCGTGATACAAACCCTCACCAAAGTAGCCAAGAACATCTTTTTACGTCAAACACAGACCGAATGCATCATCGGTATTCCGAATAGGTTAATTGGGACATCTACAAAATTGCCGCCATAGGATTGTTCAATAAATAAATAAATATTTGTAGAGGCCAGGTCCCGTATAGGTAAAACACTTTAAATAGCCTCCCAGCACTCCAGCAACTGCAGTTTCTTTCCACGGAATAACTTTCCAAGAGATTGTATAAAATTTTCTGACACGAAAGCTCAAAGTTGTCTGCTCCAAAGTGGGAATCTCTGCTCCGAAACCCGTTTTTCCCTGCTACAAGAGCTGCTCCAGATCACCACTTGCCAGTTTCACCACTGCATGTTTGTTTTTGTTTATCGTTGACTCTCCTGTTTTGCTACCATCTTGCAAGTATCGGAGGACAGCTCGGTGCAATGTTGGCAGGATCCTGGAGGTGCTGCCGAGGCTGCTGGCAAGCAGGTATCGGGGTGCATACACGTCGGTGGCAGACGTCGTGGGCCTCACGTTGCACAAGATGAGCGAGGCCGGCATCGCTACGGAGGATTCCGCGTTCGAAGGCAGCGTGGCGTCTCGGCTCGACGGGCTCCTGGCGACACACCGAGACCAGTTCGTGCTGTGCGTGCGAAACGTCTGCCGCTTCTACCAGCCCCTTGCTCTGAGGTGAGAACATGTGCTCCGTGACATGTTTGCACATTGGAATGTGCAGTGCGTTTCGAGTCTCTGCTAAGAGCTCAGTCATAGTCTCGGACGTTTGTGTAGTGAACGTCCCGAGGTCTCGAAGGACGAGACTGGACCTACGGGGCTGATATTTGGGGAAGGGCCAAAAAAGACAAGAATGAGACAATGCCCTATATTGTATTGCTCGTCTCGTCCTTGGTTGTTTTTAGAGCGCAGCTCTTAGGCGCTCGTTTCCGGCTTGAGCGCGTCGCGTCGGCGTCGGCGTAACCGCGTGGTGCATGATGGGTAAATTTCCCCATTAAATTTAGCGGAAAATTTTCCCCGCTAAATTTAGCGGAAAAAATTTTCCCGCTAAATCTAGCGGAAAATTTTTCCGGCTAAATCTAGCGGCAAATTTTCCTGCTAAATTTAGCGGAGAAATTTTCCGCTAAATCTAGCGGAAAATTTTTCCCGCCAAATCTAGCGGCAAATTTTCCCGTTAAATTGAGCGGAAAAATTTTCCCGCTAATTTAGCGGAAAATTTTCCCCGCTAAATCTAGCGAAAAATTTCCCCCGCTAAATCTAGCGGAAAATTTTCCCTCCTAAATTTAGCGGAAAATATCCCCGCTAAATCTAGCGGAAAATTTTACCTGCTAAATTTAGCGGAAAACTTTACCGCTAAATTTACCGGAAACTTTTCTCTGCCCCCAACCCTCGAGGTCACGTGACCCCCCTCCCCCGTGCCTTCCCCTCCTCCTCAAGAGCTGCGCTCTAATTCGGCGTTACAGGGAGTTGTAAACGGCTTCCATTTTCTTTTTCCGGCCCTTTTTAAACAATAACGTGAACCAACTGGCCCTGTTAACCATTGGCCGTGTGTGCCCATTTGCAACCCAAATAGTAAGTCCTTTACTCTTAATGCTGTGCAGTTGATTCTTGCAATGCAATTTCCAGACCAAAAGATGGCGGTGCTGGCGTTTTCAACGTAGCTAGAAACAGCGGTATGCGCTTCGATATGGTGATTCCACATAGTATTGTTTTATTGGGTGGTGTAAATCGGGTAGTTAGTTGATCCCTTTTTAATTTTACATAAGGAGGCTGCTAGTTTGCAGAAACTGCCGATTATACAGTAATACCTCGTTAACTCGAAGTCATAAAAACTGTGAAAAAGTTCAAGATAAGCGAAATTTCGAGATAAGCAAAGTACCGGAATTTTCTTGCTTTTTGATCGCGGGATGTTCTAAATACAACTTCTAACAATCGCGGCAACATCAACTTCCCTGATGAGAGCAACTTTGCTCTCAAGCGTCAGTGATTTGCACTGCTTGGGCTCCGCCATCTTCACGGACAATTGAGTCATGCGCCAGAAACATCAAAGAATTCACAACCGATGACCGAATTGAACACTTCACCCTTGCTCGTGTGGTGCCGCAAGACGATCCAAACACCCGAAAAAAAGTGACGGACAAGCAACAAAGAGCATTAACACTCGAAACGAACGAGACAGCTCTGGGAAACACGAGACTCACGACGACCGATGACCGGACCGGGAAGGGAAACGGCAGAACCCAGCAGCAAAGAGAAAACGAAAGACAGAGACGGAACAAAACGCTCAAGGGAAAAGGGGCACCGAACGCCAGGCATCCCGGCTCGCGAGCGATTAGCTTGTCCAAATGGAAATCGTAAAACAAAACAAACAACAAAAAATAGAAAAAAAAGGAAAACAACGTTTTTGAGTCGCACATCTCTCCGCGTCTCTCGACCCACACTCGTGGTTATTTTTTTAATTGTTTTCGGGCGCTTCTGCGTTTTTTTCTTGCGCATGCGCGTTTTTTTTGCTTTTTTTGCGCCGCGCACATTTCTTTTTTTTTTTTTGCGGCAGTTTTTGTTGTTTATTGTGTTTTTGTTTGCGATTTTCGCTGACGAGATTTAGAGATATCTGAAGTCCGTCATGAAAACCTTTAGAGATAAGCAAGGACAAAATGCATTGTGCCTATGGGAGCTCATTCCGTGACAAGGAAATTTTACGACTTAACCACTATTTCGAGATAGCCGTGTTCGAGTTAACGAGGTATTACTGTACGTGATTCATGGAGTTTGGGCATGGTAAGAAAACAGGCTGAAAAGGACTTTATTTTCTCTTTATGAGCTTTTGTTTATTCTGAATGAGCCAAAAGTTATGGGAGGACACTTAGACTGCTTACGCATAGGAATGTGAAAGCATTCGTACATGCAGCGCATTCCTACAAGCAGTGCGCCCCGCTGTGCTCCGCAGAGGCTGGCCGGGCGGGCGACATGGCTGAAAGCGTAGAACACGTGATACAGGAGTGTACAGGGAGAGGGAAAGGGAATTTCTCACTCCCCCTCCCACCTCTTTTCCGGCCACGCCTGACACGTAACTCGAGAGAGAGAAGAGAGCGGCAGCCGCGCGTGCGCCACCCTTTCCCTTTTACTGGCGCGCAGGGCGCAATGCCAGGAAGAGGGCTTCTCTGCGGTGTGGCGTTCCTTGGAACTGTGACGCGTCGCAGCCAAGGGAAATTTATTGCTCGTTTCGCTCAGCCGGAATTCAGGTGCCGTTTTTCGCGATTACAGACAGCGCCGGCTGCATTCCATGGGACAGTTAATGCTTTTGCATTAAAACGATTTCAACTGGAAGGCGGCCTTCGTTTCAGTTGTCATCTTTCTGGCAGGTTCCTGGATAAATTGATGCTGCTGCTTCCACGGGCATTGGCAGACTTCAAGGTGGCCGTCTTAGAAGTGCTCTCCCTCTGCTGCCACCAGATGGAACAACCGGTTGGACGGCTCCAAGGGCTCGGATTCCTGGAGTTGCTAGCTCATGGGTGCGTCACTCCAACCTTTGCCTCGTCACCTTTACTTCTCCGTTTAACTGAAGCTGTTGAACTGCGCTGTTTTCAGGACCAGATGGTGTACCTATTCCCGGCTTCTGCGATGTGAACTCTCAAATAGAGTCTTAACAGAATACGCCTACAAAATTTAAAAAACTCTGCTCACGTAACGGCCATCATGCTGATGACGTTACTATCATGTGACCTGATGTCACATTAGGTGTGCTGACGTTACGTCACGGGGTTGGTGTATGTCACGTAACACGAGCCCCTTTTAGGTGAAGATTTAGTGATGCTTGTGACTTGGCTCCGCGTGGCGAGCTGGAGTCAGTCTCGCCCCTGCACTCGATTCTGCTGTTTCGCCTACATCGACGTCTGCCACGCTAACCTTCTTCTATTTTGCTTTGTGCACAAGTTTGCTTTGTGCACAAGTTTGCCCCATTAAAACGTTTAGTTTCCCCAGTTATTTCCCACCTCATCATTTGTCATTCGTGACAATATGTCATGTACAAATAAAAACCTTCGCAAGCATAAATACCCTGTCAATGTCCCTTTGAGGCAGGAGTTAGGTATGGAGACGTAGCAGAGCTAGTGTAATGAAGTACCAGAGCCCTGCTAATGAAATCTACGCCAGCCTTCTACTTCGTTAAGAAGGTAAACTGTACAAAGTATGAAGCCTTTCTGGTGATTAGTCTGTAAATGAAAAAATTTTGCATGTGGCTAGTTTGTTCAAGCTCCTCAGATCTTGTAACACAATGTATCATGATAAAACTTGGATGTGTAATGCCTCAAGTTATGCGTCCTGGGGGTGAAACTATAGACCCTTTCCAAAAATCCCAAAAGCCCGCGCGCGCCACGTGACAATCCTCTTCCCGCTACTACGTGACCATGTGGCATACGTGAGCAGGCGCAGGTTACCACGGCAACAACTTTTGAGCAGCCGAGTCGGGCGAGCAACGGGCCAACGGCTGCCCCTTTCTCATCCGTCTCCTTTGCACCGGCTCTGTCGTCTGCTGCACCAACACTTTGTCGAACCTGGTCGAAACCTGCCACGGTTGCAGTGCAAACTAAATGGATTCGGTGACACTTCAATACGTGAAGGGAAATTACAATGAATAATGCATTCGTCGTAATTGTATGCCCCCGCTACTCCGCGACTGAACGTGCAGTCGCGGAGGCGCAACGAGAAAGCGCGTGGTCCGTACCGAGAGTTCCCAAAAGTCCCTGCCATCGTGGCACTGTACGTTTTGCAACAGATCTATTGGCTTCAGTTTAGATGGTTCATTCCTTCGTGCACGCAGCGACGAAAAATGCAGACCGTCTTGCTCGAGATCTGCACCAAGCTGGTTGGGGCCGCGACAGAGGAGGACTGGGGCGCCATCTTGCCCGTCGTCTGCCAGCTGCAGGGGCACACCAGCGGTGCCTGCCGCAAACTGGTCTACGACGTCTGCATGCGGCTCTATGCCAAGTACAGGTGAGTCTCTGGAGGGCGGCTTGTGACCTTAAGGAAGACTGACTCACCATATAGGCTACGCTAAGAGGACCCTCGGAACTCGGGGGTTCCTCGGGATAAACTCGAGGTACTGCCTCAAGTAAAGTGTTTTCTCAGTTTGAGGACCATTTTAGCTGATTCGAGCCGCCCATTGAGGCATAACTCTGAGCCACACACTTGTTAGTATATGTGTATTGCTGTTTACAAGGTCTGTAAGCTCCTGCCTGCTTTATTGCATAGTTGAAGCCGGAAAGGGCTCTTTGGCAGTCATTCATTATAGAGAGAATTCCTGGCTTAGAGGAAATTGCCCTTGATTGACAGAACCCTTCCGGGCCTTGGCATTGATACAAGAAAGCGATTCAGAAGCCTCGTGTATAGGAGGAAAGCCTCTACCCGGCCTTGACCTTAGAACGAATGACGGAGGGGTATCGATAAAGAGGGAGAAGGGACGACAGGCGAGAAGGGAAACATCTTGAAGGCAGCGCCACATAGGGATCGTAAGGCGAACCACTCTTTTACGTGAAACGTGCTTTGTCTCTTTTGGGGGGTCTATAGTCGGTGACAGGTCAAGAACGAAGTGGAAGCTCCTCCCACCCCTTTCCACTTCAGCGGAGTGAATGCCTGGAGAGGAGGCGTCCTCCTCTCCACCGTTCGCTCTACTAAAGTGGAAAGAGGTGGGAGGAGCTTCCACCTCGTTCCTGACGTGTCACCAACTATAGAAATTTGTGAAGCGGAAAAGTGAAGCCGCCGATTAATGCGACGCTAATTGGCTGAGCCAAGTGATGACGTCTTACCCCCTAACTTGACGCCGATTGGCTGGTTCAGGTTCTGGAAGAGCGCCAGGGGTTTAAATCCCGGGTTATATCTCCATTCCAGGAATCGCTATTGAGTGTACATGCCATGTGTTAAGCCAGTTGCTAAACTAACTCATGAAGAGCGCCGAGAACGTAGACGTCAATTTCAGAAGAACTGAGCTGAAACCACACGTTTCCCGTGCAGCACAATTGCCCAGCAATTTGGTATGCATTTTCTTTTTGTTTTTTGCGAGATAAATGTTAAAAAATATATACAGGCGGTTACTTGCGCTTTTCTTTTTTAGTGAGAGTATGAGGTTGCGCTGCGGGACGGAGAGGAGAGTACCTCGTAAGTGGGCATAGCTTGTGGAAAGAAAAGGTATGGTTTTTTTGCAAGAAAGACAAGAAATCTGCCACAAAATGTTTTGGTGGCACCACCTCGTGGGTGTTCTTCTGTGGTGGAGCGGTAGTGGGTAGGACACGAGCAGATGACGTGCTACGTAGTTGCGTGGACTGGCTATGTTGGTTCACATCTGTGCCTACTAATAGCAGTTGATTTATTGAAGAAAAGTGTGTGACATTTTGGTCACTGCTTTTTCTAGTGAGCTACAGTGCCTCCAAGCTGCTTTTACATATATTACAAACTTGAAAATGTTCAGAAACAAGCCTGGAGACAGCTTGCATTGCGTGCATCACGGCTATTCATGGTGTCTCTGATTCTTCTTCTGTCGGATCTGTGGATGCTTCTGTAAAAAAATGTTTTGCAGTCACCATAGTGTAGGACATTTGTCATTGCAGCTGTGCCCGTGTGCGCCCTGTTGTATTGAGTGGTGTCGCACACTTGTTTTAGCAACATCGAGCTTGTTGATACCTACGTTTCCATCCTTGTGTTTTTTTACAATGACTGACAAGCATTTGTCCGGCACTGCATGAACCCAGTCTAAGCAGTTGTTGTTCTTTTACAGTGGCGCTTTTAATCTCCCGCATCAAATCTGTGGCAGAGGAGTTTGCCACAATGAGACATCTGCTTGAATGAAAAACAGAAATTCCTGTAACTTCCACTCGCCCATTGCCCGACAAATTAAGACGTCTGACTAATTTGTTCAATTCCAATTTTCGCTAAGAATTGAATACAAGTTTAAAATCGCTCACTGAGAAGTGCATCACACATTTGGCGCAACCTGTGGGTCCACGAAATGAAATGCACTAAGAGGCTTCATGTTTTGGGATGTTCAAGTGTCACCAACTTACTAGATCTAGCACGTCTCAGCCACGGAAGGGGTTTCAGACTCTTCGCATCGACTGGGCGGATAAGCAGGGATTCAGGTAGTTGAAATGACTGGGAACAAGCCACTGCCCCTTCCAGCCAGTTGTTTCGAGTTTTGTCTACTGGGTATTAAAAAAAGAATCGATTTGGAAGTACAATAAGAGATCAGCACTTACAGAACACAGTGGAACCAACAAGGTACATGAAGCTGCTTTCGTTAAAGTGTTTACCACACACACAGAAGGT
This sequence comes from Ixodes ricinus, assembly GCA_037355805.1. Lineage (NCBI taxonomy): Eukaryota > Metazoa > Arthropoda > Arachnida > Ixodida > Ixodidae > Ixodes > Ixodes ricinus. The sequence goes on along the minus strand of JAZHYW010003773.1, from coordinate 14,065 downwards.
TCCCGAGTTTGAACTTGATGAGACATTCCTTGTTCGGATTCAGTTCGTCCAAATAATAATAAGAAATGTTTGCCCTGGTAGGTGTTGTACTGGGGCTTCGGATATTCTGTTATAAATGTCCAGCTTTGACTGTAGGGCACCAAAAGGGTTTTTAGCACAACTATGCATTTTGCATCTTGAAGCTGCGATAAAACTTCCTACCACAAATACCACTTGACCAAATAAGCGGAGCTGGTGAAAGAGGTTTGGCTGATTACCCAAGCAATGCATGAAGTGAGCTTACAAGCCGAGGGGAGGGATCCATGACCTGTGTGGTCAGCGCCACCTGTAGTTTGCGCATGCCACCATTAGAGGAGCGTTTGGGAAAGCGGATCTCTGAGTTCGCTGCCACCTTTGTGTCCTCGTTTTGTCTCCCAGTTTCGGCAGCCATTGCTGGCGTCGAAGGTGCAGGCTTTCCCCCATATAGGAGGCTATGGCGAAAGCCTACAGGGTCTCAGAATAATAATTCACGTACCAGGGAGTGATGGGCTCACGGTTATGCATCAGTGGGTGGTACACTGTACTGGTGGGCAGGATTGTAGTGACTGCCGGAACCTTTTTCTAACCATTAATGGGAGAAATGTGGACAGTTGGGCGAGTTTGACCACAGGCTCGAGGGGTTACAGGCCCCTTGAGCCTGTGGTTCCTAGTGCCTGTGTTGCCAACGCTCGAGCTGATCGTGCTTTCTGTACCTCTTTCTTCTTTCGTCATTACGTGAGTTGGGAGTATGCGCTTGTCTGTCGTCTACATGTTCCCCTTCTCTGCCCCTGTCCTTTTGTGCGCAACTTTAACTACATTCAATTAATTGGTAAATTTTAGGCATGGGCAATAGAGGATTTTTGGTCCGAATCGAATTCGAAGCGAATAGTGATTTTGGCCGAATAATTTAGAATCGAATAGTTCGAATAGTACAAGCAACAAATACCACAAGATATCTTTAAACTATAGTTTTATATTTGCCCTTATTTCGTATTAGAAGTACTCTAATTGCTAATTTCAAGTGTATTGAGTTCGGGAGCACGAGATGGTTGGAAGCTTGCGCCACCTGGCCAGAAATCCAAGCCCGAGAAAGTCAAACCCGTTTATATCGAACTCGCAAAAGACGTCTACCAGTTCGGTATAGCGGGTATGTTGACATGATGAACAGAACAGCGCACAAAAAGACAAGGACAGAGAAAAGGAACATGCAGGACACACAAGCGCTGACTCGCAACTGAATTTATACATAAAAGGAAGAAGAAGAGGAGGACGTTATGAAAGACACGCAGGGCACGCAGTGCGTGTCACGCGCGACACAACACCATTTATCTACAAAGTCTGTGCCCCATAGTCCGATCTAAAAACAAGGTTTCGGTTTGAAGTAGTGACACTGATGGGTGGCTAACACAGCAGTCCCCCAGGCTGTTGATGCAATGTGCTTCCAAGATTTCGCGAGTCGTCTTGTCTCGATAATGTCCAATTATTGTTGTGCCTTTGAGGATCGGAGTACACGAGCAGGAATTGCAATGAACGGGAAGGTGACCGCCCACCGTAGATTTTAGTGAACGATCATGCTCGAGAAGGCGATCGTTTAGGCACCGTCCAGTTTGGCCCACATAGCTTTTACCACACGTTAGTGGGATTTTGTACACCACGCCAATTGAACATGGCACATAAGGGTGGCTGTGGCGTTTCAGGCACTTGTTTTTTTGTTTTTTGAGGTTATCCGCTATCGAGCGAAGGTTTGCTCAATAGCGGATAACCTCAAAAAAAAACAAAAAACAAGTGCCAGAAACGCCACAGCCACCCTTATGTGCCATGTTCAATTGGCGTGGTGTACAAAATCCCACTAACGTGTGGTAAAAGCTATGTGGGCCAAACTGGACGGTGCCTAAACGATCGCCTTCTCGAGCATGATCGTTCACTAAAATCTACGGTGGGCGGTCACCTTCCCGTTCATTGCAATTCCTGCTCGTGTACTCCGATCCTCAAAGGCACAACAATAATTGGACATTATCGAGACAAGACGACTCGCGAAATCTTGGAAGCACATTGCATCAACAGCCTGGGGGACTGCTGTGTTAGCCACCCATCAGTGACACTACTTCAAACCGAAACCTTGTTTTTAGATCGGACTATGGGGCACAGACTTTGTAGATAAATGGTGTTGTGTCGCGCGTGACACGCACTGCGTGCCCTGCGTGTCTTTCATAACGTCCTCCTCTTCTTCCTTTTTTGTATAAATTCAGTTGCGAGTCAGCGCTTGTGTGTCCTGCATGTTCCTTTCTCTGTCCTTGTCTTTTTGTGCGCTGTTCTGTTCATCATGTCAACATACCAACTAGCCCAACTTACAACACTTCTGTATAGCGGGTAATTCGATATAAAAGTTTTAATGAATTTGACTTTCAAAAATACACATTCTGCTGAAATATTATACAATGAAGTAGTCTTGCATCTTCTGCTGCTTTTTCTTTATTGCATCCGCGATAACTATATTTTTCTACGCTATCGACGGACTCCAAAATGCTGAGGCCGTTGCCTTCTATATTCGCGCATTAGCGCCGAACTAAGCCGAAAGCATGGAACACGTTCGAGCAGGAGCACCTTCTCCTGCAGAGCGCCGTTTTGCTCTGCAAGTTGGCTTTCCCCTGAAAGAAGTGGTTTTTGTTATATATTATCACTGTAACATTACTGTGCACAAAAATTGTTTGATATGAGGAATAATTCGATCTAAACGGGTTCGATATAGTTGGGTTTGACTGTATTTAGAAGGGTCGAATAATTCTATATTGTCGAATAATTCTATATTGTCAAATAATTCTATATTGTCGAATCACTCGATATTGTCGAATACTTATATTCAATTCGAAGCGAATGCCGAATAAAACAGAATTCGATTGGATATTCGTAATAACCGAATATTCGCCCATCCCTAGTAAATTTATCTTGGAAGGGGTAAAAAAAATTAAATGTTCAATAAAGGATGTGGAAATGGAATTTTCTTGACACCTCGATGAAAGATGTGAATGCCAGCTATAGTGTCACCACCGTGCGTTGCTGCTATGTCTTTGCTAAAAAGATGTCATTTTCAGGTCAAAGACCAGCGCTGCTGGCCTGGCAAAGCAGTCGAAGCACATTCTTCTGCTTGGCCTCGGTGACCCCGAAGACTCTCTGAGGTAAACTCAGAGCACTTGCCTTTTTGACATGTCTCATAAAGTGACTCGGCCAAAGAGAGAGAAAGGGAGGTTTACAATTTGTAGGCCTCCTGTTATTTGAGCACGCTTTGAATCATTCTCATACCATCGGTTTCTAAGTTTCAAAACTCTATGCTGGAATTCCCTCTCTCAAATAGCAAGGGTCATGTATTTATGCCCATTTCACTGGGGTGTCTCATCCTGGTCTATGAAGAAAGGAAGAAAAAGCAGCAGCAGCTAACTGGAGAGGAAATCAACAGGTGTTAAAGGGACAGTGACAGGGTGTTTACCTGTTCGATTGTCTGACAGGGTGTTTACCACAATCTGTTCGATTGTCTGCATTAAGGTACCAAATTGAAAGTTAATGTTTGTCCATGTTTTATGCATTCCTTCGTCTTTTTTGCACTTTTAAAGGGACACTGACAGGGTGTTTATGCTCGCCGAGGTTTTTAGTTGTACATGACATATGAGAGCCCAACTACCCAAAACACAATTTGCGACTCGAAATTCGGTTTCTTTCCGCCCGAAAACCGCCGATCAAGAACTGGCCGGTTCGAGTCTCGCTCACTCTCTTTTCCGTGGTCACGGGCCGTTTTCTAAGGTATCGATGCGACCACCAAATTTAATGAAAGTCGTTGGTCACTGAAGGCACACACTCAATATTAAAAATAGAAAAAAATATGAAACCCATTTTTTGTGGCTTCTAAAAAGCTGCAAATACGTTGATTGAAAAAAAAGTTCCACAGAGAACCGGAAGCATTCTGTGCGTGCGTCGTTTCGCGTATCGTGGGACTCGCGGGGGACGGCGATGGCAGCGGACGACGGGCGCGGGACCTCTACTTCAGAACTGTCGTTCGCGGTACCGGCGAATTCTGTCTGCCTTTAAAAGAGAAATTTGGGACTGATCAAAATAATTGGTATTCATCCCGTACGACACGCCCGACCACCAAGCCGATTTGCACGAAGACGTCGCCGAGCCGTCGCTCCCTTCTCGTGGCTGAAGACATCGCTCGCGCAAACTTCAAGCACGACGTGTCTACTTCGAGTTGAATATGCACGCGTACGATTTCTTTACTAGGTGCGAATGTCGCCAATGCGTGGTGCTTCCCGACTTCGACCCGGGAGTGCTTTTGCTGGAGGAAAATCGGCAGCAAACTTTCCAACTTACAGTTTACCGGCTGAAGTATTACTAAGGAAAGAGATCCCCTAGTCACGTGATCCCCTAGTAGCTCAGTGGGAACGACGTCCGCTTCACACGCGGCAGGACCGGGTTCAGATCCCCGGTGATGGCACTTTTTATTTTTTTTTTTTTTCAAACATTTTTTGATGTTTACATTTCTTTCTTTTTACAATTATCACTGAAGAAACAAACAAAAATTAACAAACAAATGTTGTGGACGAAACGTCGCTGAATTAAATGGGGATGGGATTTCCTTTTTTGACACCTGCGAACTCAATGAAATCACTTTCCACAAAATGCAAGGAGCATATAAATCAGGTAGCGTCCGCTTTCCGAGGTGCCCGTAAATGTTCTACAGGAATTGCAGCCAGCCATTGGTCCCGATCCCGTTGATCTTTCGGAAACTCTGTCGCACAATGCCACTTTTTTTCGGACGCAGGACATGTGAGCCAGCTCTTCACGCAACATCTTGGGTGTATTCTTTTCGGAGCCGATCATGAAAATTAACCACGGGCACTCACTACTCATCTCCAACTCCTCAATGTACAAAACAACTCATCTTGGAGTACAGAACAGCGAGCGGAACAAACATAACTGCAAAAGAATCGCAAACAGTTCCCGCTAACGCCGCATGTCGTCTGCTACGCAGAGGGAGAAAAAAAAAAAAAAAAGCGCACGGTCGGGTGTAGCCACGTGACTTCCGCCACTCTCTCCTCTCCACTCCTCCGACCTCCGCGCGCGAGTTTCGGTTTCGGTTTCGAGCAGTTGCGTCTTTTGGCTTTATTAAAAAAATACGCTACTCTGTTGCAAAATATTAATTGGGTAGTCCTCCGACACCATAATAAAGCGCCTGGCAAAAAATGAAAATTTTTTTTGGAGGTGTCAGTGTCCCTTGAAAATATTAAGGTGGAGCTAGTTGCATATGCATATTAGAAATAAATAGCGCGAGGTTCAATGTGTACTTGACCGTCAGTGTGTACTTGACCTTTGTGCTATTTATTTCTAGTAAGAAATCAGGAAGGGGCTGAAAAGGAAGAAGGATATTTCAGCCCCTTCTTGTTGATTTCCTTTCAAGTTAGCTGCTGCTGCTTCTTCCTTTCTTCATAGACCAGGATGAGCCGCCCCAGTTAAATGGGCATCAATACACGTCCGTTGCTATTTCAAAAAGTTGTGTGTGTTGCCCTGTCTCTGTATAGTGTATATTCTTTCGTGTCTTCTGCATTTAATCTCCAACAGAATTCCCTCTCACATAGTGTTCCCTCAAACGCAAATTTTCGGCAGAAATCAAGTGGTTGGACAAACAATAATTAAAGGGGGACACAACCTCGAATTACAAATTTTTTGCGAAAAAATGGATTTTTAAATTTGCTCAATTTTGGCATGTATGACTAGTAATGAGCACCTAGCTCACAAAGTTTTATCAATGCGTGTTGACAAAGAGCGGCAGAAATAATCATTATTGACTCCGTCGGTAACGCCCGTGAAGGGTGCCGTGCTTGGCCGAGCACGACTAGAACCACGACAAGCCTCAGTTTCGAAACACGCTAGGCCTCGTAGCGTGATGTGGGTAGTCTTGTTTGAAGCTCCATTTTGCGGGCTTTCGATTTTACTTTTTATTTATTTCTTTACCTGTCCGTGCATGGGGGAGAGCCCCGTAGAAAGTGCTCGTTCATGGGGCAAGACCAGTGGTAAAAAATCAACAAGCGCAGGTACGCGCTAACTTTAGATAGTGCAGCGACAAACTGGCCGACGGTCCCCTCTTTCCGGGGGCTCCGGTTGTTGAAGACTTAGTGCTTCATTAGCGTGGACAGCGCACAGCTGAAGTGCGAGCACAGCGTGGTCAGGAGCCCATCCAGCGTTTTGATGTGCTGCGTTGCTGGCTTGAGGAGGTTGAGCGGGAGACTGAAGACGCAGGTCCTGCAGCTGGCCAGGAAAATGTCCCGCAGCGTCTCCGCAGGCGTGTCGTTTGCCCCCCAGGCAAAAATCAGTCCACTTCCAGCTGGATTATGGAACTGGAAATGAGGCAGTCCAGCTGGATTCTAGCTGGGTCCAGCTGGATTCTAGCTGGGTCCAGCTGGAATCCAGATGGACTGCCTCATTTCCAGTTTCATAATCCAGCTGGAAGTGGACTGATCTGGAATCCAGCTGGACCCAGCTGGAGTCCAGATGGTGTGCCTCATTTCAGTTTCATGAGCCAGCTGGAAGTGGACTGATTTTCGCCTGGGCCTGAAGGACTTGTTCTTGGTAGACTGGCCAAGCTGGACCCATCTCTCTGGAACGGCTCGAACCTCGCATACAGTTGGATGGCGGCAGGAACGGTTGTGCGGTGTACCAGCTTCTCTCTGTAGCGCAGGCGGATCTGTGGTCAATTCTCGTCAACAGCGTCACGATTGCCGTGGTCGCAGACAACGGGGTCGGAGGCACCCGCTCAGAAAAGAGACGACCCGCAGCCTGGTAATGGTGAACAATGACTGACCGCAACCGACTGTGCTCGTCGGCGTTAGTTGATGGTGGCAATCAATGTTGCTCGCTGAGCCTGGTATCGAAAGTGAGGCCGGAGGGGCTGCCACATGATTCTCTTTAAGTACATGTCGACACGGTTTTGCCCCCATTGTGCATACCTGCTATATATCTTTTACTTCCCACATTGTGGGCCAAAAAGGGTGCCTTAATTTAACTTGTTACAGCAGAGCTGTTTATGGTGAGAGTTCCGTGGATTTTTCGTGTGCGTAACGAAAAACACTACAGCTCGCACCGCCCGCACGTGCATGCCCTCCCCGTATAGAAGATACAAAGTAAATAATCAATAATAGCGTTGACGAACACGTGTGAAAGATGCCATTTGCTTTAGGCTTTTGCTTAGAACAGTTATTGCTGCAGACACCGGCACGTGGAACACCATTCCCTGCATTCTGCTCGATGGTTCAGGTAATTTAGCAATAGGTATATTTCTTTTTCTCGTCATAATGGGGAGGCTGTGTATAGTCTGGACTCCCGAAGACCAGAGGCGGGAACGGCACCTGAGAATGTCAGCAATGGCGGTGGGCGGAAAACACCACTAATGAAGATTGTGCACAAAATGCGAAAGCGCATGCGGCAAAACCAGACAAGATGGCGAATGTCGCGGGAGCGGAGAACGCATCGAGAAGACTCTGATACCATGCTGCTAATTTGGACAACTTTAATGGAGCATACGCTAAATTCTATATCACGTCTGTGTAGTGTGCTAAACAGCTTCACTGGTCATCCACCTTCCCAGGGGGAATGGATCATGATTTTAATGCAAATAGCATTCTTTGGATACTTCACGCGCTTACCGTCTATGTATCTATCTATCTATCTGGCTATCTAACCTCTTACGCCGCGGGTCGATAAATAAATAAAAAGACCGGCGCCGGCCGGGGTCGAACACGTTGACCCACTGATCAGCAGGCAGACGCGGTAACCACAGAGCTATGAAGGCAGTCATTCAACGCACTCTAAACACTTGTTTATATCTTTACCATCGCACGCGTTCCATGCACGAGGGCTTATTCCGCTCTCGTGAGGCTTAGCACGACCCCTAGCTCACCTCTCCCGCGCTCGGGAGAGAGGTGATGTGCCGTGCTCAGCCTCACGAGAGCGGAATAGCCCTCGTGCATGGAGCTGCGCGCCACTGGCTAGCTGTGACAGCGCTGTAAAGCGCGTCCTATGGTAAAGATATAAACAACCGTTTCAGAGCACCGTTGGTTGAGACTAGCTGAGACGCCAGAAAGTCTGGTCGGTACCATTTTGAGTGTTTGTGCGTATGGCGCGTGCTTTAGCTCGCCTTCCTAAGTGACACAAACGCACGTGCTGGGCTGCGGAGATCGTGCGCAGGGCTGTGAAAGTGTCAACAAATTTAGAATCGCCTCAAGAGTGGGCTGGCGTATCTAGAGTGTGCCGGCCACCTGACGGAGCACGCATAACTCCGCACCGTTTGATGCTATTCGCATTAACGTAGATAATCATTCCCAAAGGATGGGTTCTGCTGATTTTTATTTTTAAACTTCCTTTTTCAATATTCCTCTGCCAATCCCCCTCTCACTCCTCTTCTTCATCCCTTTCCCCCTGCTACAGTGCCCCATCTGTTAAATTTAGCGGGAAAGCTGGGTTGTGTAATCTTCTTTATGTGGTAATCTCGCTCTACAATAATTGCCCCGATCGGTATGCGCTTCGCTCGTCACCCAGGTAGTGACGCACCACAACGAGAAGACAGCTAATAACGTAGCAGCTTGGGCGAGTTTGAATTTTGCTTTATTTTCGTGTGTAAGGGTGCACTGTAGTGTTAACAGCTAATAAGTTTACTTCATCTCCCGGTTGCCCGTCCTCGAGAGTCGGCAGTCCGGGCCCGCCGGCCCTGATTGTCGCCCGTCGTTCAGGATTCGCAGTCAGAGTCCAAGTCCAGGCCTGCGAATCGTCGATTCCCATGCCAGCGCTGCGTAAGCTAGCTGTCCCCGGCTCTCGTAGCCAGTCTCGCTGCAGAACCACTCCGGGATCGTCATGGCCCAGGCCAGCATGGCCAGGGCTCGCCGCTCCCTCGGTCCCTGGTCAGAACCTCGCTGGTGGACCACTCCGGGGATCACCATGGGCCAGACCAGCCAGAACGGATCCGTTGTTCCTGCCCGGCCCCAGCCTCACGCAGCACCTCTCTCTCGCGCCAGCTCGTGTCTCTTCGGCCAACCGCCTGTCACATGCCCTCCGCCTCGTCGTCTTTCACCCTCGTCTCCCACAGTTGGTGTAGAGGTGGCGTGATGTCACGACAACAAATTATCTACTAAATTTGGCGGGGAAAGCGGATTGTTAAACACTCTCAGCAAGTCACTCGTTCGTGATGCTTTTTTCACAGAAAACAATCCATAAAACGCATCCTGTGTTAAAAAAAAAAAAAGAAGCATCGGTGCTTACAAAGTTCTTTACATCTCTGGAGGTTTACACTCTGATCGGAACACTTTTCAAGCTCCGGTTCAAATCACGTTGGAACGCCACAACCAGTCGGCATTTTTTTATTTTTTTTCTATACCCTCAAAGCCATGAAGTGTTAAAGAGGGAGTGGGTCTTAGTTGAAAAAAATTAATATTTCCTTTGCGAAACGGGATGGGGTCTTCAGTGCTCACAATGTCTTCAGGAAGGCCATTTCAGACCACAATGGCGTTGGCGAGAAGTGTGCATTGGTAGGCTGGGAAAAAAAAACTGTGCCGGGCAATTTTATTGCAATGATCAACCCTAGAAGAAGAATAGTTTGGTGGAGAGAGGATACACTGGCTTAGTAGGGGTGAGTAAAAAAGTTGAGAGCCCTTCCACCCTATGAAGAGGGAAGTCCAGCGAGCTGGCGCTCTGGTTGGATTTGCTATGTCGGGCTGGGTGGGAGCAGCGGCAACGGTGGTTTCACGTTGGTGGCATGCCCATTCTCGCTTCTGTGTGCACTGACGCTCCTCCTACTTGCGCTGCTCCTCTTTGGAACGTTCAACACGGGTGCAACCCATGTCAAGTCCGAAGTCTAACTGAAAAGGACAGTGGCGCTATCTTCGGCAGGTGGACGCCGAAGAGCACACTGTAGAGGAAACGTACTCCAAGGCAGGCAGCCGGTAGTGAACTGAAGCGACTTGCTTCATTCCTTTATTTACATATCAAACTTAACAACACGTGGCGCCATCTAGGTGAGTATATTAGTACAGGTTACTAGCGCCACTCCACATCTCCCCTTCTAATAGAAATCCTATTTACAAATTCAAACGTCGAGGAGGGATGACTGCCCGGCCACACCGGGTCCTCTGGACTCCCTCAGGCTGTTGGGGTGCCGGGGTCTTGGGCTCACCACCTCAGGGGCCGCCGGACTGCCAGGGCCATGCTGCTCACGTTCGGGAGGTTCCGGGCCAGGTGACTGGGCTGGCTCCTCTGGACGGTACGGAACCAGGTGCTTGCGGTTCCGCTGCAGAACCCCTTGTGGCGTCTCCACTATGTATGACCGTGGGCGCTGTGCTCGACTCAGCACCGTCGCACTGCACCGAGCGTCTTTTACCCACACCTTGTCGCCCCCAGCGAGCCCACGCAGTTCTTTCGCCGCATGCCGACGATTGTAATCCGCCGTCTGTCGACGCTTGTCCTGCCTGTCCCTCTCGAGGAACACCTCCGTCGACGGCCACTCGGGTTTCAACTTCTCTGGTGGTTTGAGCATCCTGGTCCGCAGTCGCCGTCCCATCAGAAGTTGCGCCGGGCTGAATCCGGATCGCCCCGGTGTATCCCTGAAGACTAGGAGTGCCAGGAACGGATCGTCGCCCTTTCGCAGTAGGTCCTTGACGGTCCGGATCGCGCGTTCGACTTCTCCGTTGGACTGCGGGTAGTGCGGGCTGCTTGTTGTGTGCACGAAACCATAGTCCCGTGCGAAGTTGGCAAACTCAGCAGCTGCAAACTGCGGGCCGTTGTCGCTGCGAACGACCTCTGGAATGCCAAAACGCGCAAGCACGCTCTTCACAGCAGTGATCACCGAGTAACATGTAGTGCTCTTGAGTGTGATGACTTCAGGATACCGCGAAAAGTAGTCAACAATCAACAAAAAGTCTTGACCGTTGAAATGAAACAAATCTATTCCCAGCTGCTGCCAGGGGAGTTCAGGGGAAGGTGATGAGATGAGAGGTTCAGCACGCTGAATCCTTGTAGTTGCGCACCGTTCGCAGTCCTCCACCATGGACTTGATCTGCTTACTCACACCAGGCCACCACACCGAGTCACGTGCTCGAGCGCGACAACGATTCACGCCCTGGTGACCCTCGTGGATGAACCCCAGAACCTCACCCTGAAGTGATGCTGGGACGACTAGGCGACTCCCCTTGAGGAGCAACCCGTCGCACACCGTGAACTCGCCCCTATGTTTCCAGTACTTGAGGAGATTCACCGCCACCTTGGGTTTCACAGGCCAGCCTTGCTCGCAGTACTTCAAGAGAATGACGCACTTGCCGTCTGAAGCTTGCTCTTGACGCAACCTGTCGAGTCTCACTGGTGACTTGTCCTGGATGCCCTGGACCACGCTCTCGACGAACAGCTCCACGGCACCGACCGCTGGTGATGCCTGCTCCAACGGCGCCCTGGACAAAGTGTCAGCCGTCGCCAACAACTTGCCGGGAACGTGAAGAACCTTGAACTGGTACCTCATCAATTTAAGTCGGAGGCGTTGAACCCTTGGTGGGAGCATATCTACGTCCATGCTGCCGAATAAAGACGTCAAGGGCAGGTGGTCGGTCTCCACCACGAACTGTAGACCTCGGACGTATTCATCAAATCGCTGAACGGCCCAGGTGATCGCCAAAGCCTCCTTCTCCGTCTGGCTGTACCTTTGTTCGGTGGGTGTTAAGGAGCGGGAAGCAAAAGCCACCGCCCGACGCTCTCCCGAAGACTGGTCTTGTAAGAGTACCGCACCGAGTCCGAACGAGCTGGCGTCCGCCGACACGATAGTAGGTAGCGCTGGGTGGTACCTGGCCATGCAGACCTCCGAAGACAGCATCCTTTTCAGGTTCAGGAAGGCAGCCTGTTGATCCGGGCCCCAGGTCCAGGCACTGTTCTTGCTCAGCAAGGCACGAAGAGGAGCAGTCGTGTCCGACAGGTGTGGTAAGAACCTGCCCACGTGGTTCACCATCCCGAGAAGCCTCCGGATCCCACCAACGTCCACCGGTGGTTCCATTCCTTGAACAGCTTCACACTTCTTAGGGTCTGGCGAGATGCCGTGCTCGTTGACGACAACCCCCAGGAAGTCGACAGTTGTCACGCCGAACTTGCACTTTTCCCTGTTGAGCGTCAGGCCCGCCTTGCTCAAGCGCTGCAACACCTCTGTCAGGCGCTGGTCATGCTCCGCACGGTCTTGACCGAACACAAGGATATCGTCAATCATGTTGACGGCGCCAGTCTGCCCTTCCAAAATGTTGGCCATCACACGCTGGAAATACTCGGGTGCTGAGGTGATGCCAAAAGGCAGACGGCGAAAGCAGTAACGCCCGAAAGGAGTTATGAAGGTCGTCATCTCTTGACAACCCTCCGTCAACTTGACTTGGTGAAAGCTTGACGTCGCGTCGAGCTTCGAGAACACCCGTGCGTCCCCGAGAAGACCCAAAACTTGGTCAACCGTGGGCAGGATGTGGCGTTCCCGGAGGACGACCTTGTTCAACTTTGTAAGGTCAACGCACAGTCGATACCCTCCAGCTGATTTCGGCACCACCACAAGTCCTGCACACCATGGCGTCGGGTTGACAACCCGACGAATGACGTCCTTGCTTTCCATCTTGTCCAACTCAGACTTGACCACGTCTCGCAGTGGAATCGGGATCCGCCTTGCAACAGGCAACGAAAATGGAACAGCCTCCGGTTGCAGACGAATTGTGTATTCGCCGGGAAGCTCACCAAGGCCTTGAAACAGCTCAGACGGAACGACCACCCCGGCTTGTTGCAGAGGAACTTCTGGGATGTGGTCCACGAACTTCACGACTCCCAGGGCTTGAATTGCAGGGAAACCCAAAAGAGGCACAGTCTGGGAACGGACGACGTACAACTCCTGCGTCACACACTTGTCCTTCCACGACAAACTGGCCGTGAAGGTTCCCAAAACCTCCAGTGGATGCCCGCCCGGTCCAGTCAGCTCTCCGCCCGGTCGCTGAAGATGCGCTGGGATTCCCGAGAACGTGCTTGGTACGACGGACACCTCGGCACCGCTGTCCACTTTAAAGTTCAGGGCCAGTCCGTTGACCTTGACCACGACGAACTTGCTTCTGGTACCGTCCCTTGCGCTGACAGCCGCGAGTTCTACCGACGACAACTTGCCTTTTCTTGCCCGGCAAACTGCAGCAAAGTGCCCTTTCTTGTGACACAGATTGCAAGCTGCTCTGTTGGCGGGACACTCCGAACGCGAATGGGAAGACCGTCCACAGTAGATGCATAGGGAGGTCACCGACCCGCCCGTCGCCTGTGCTTGCGCTTGTCTCGGTGGGCGGTGCTTTTTCACCTTGGCCGCATCGATGTTTAACGCAGTGGTCCCCGATGCCGCTGAGTCACGAAGTTTTCGTTCCGCTTCGGAATCTTCGTGCTGACGCACCTGAACGAGAGCTTCTTCGAGCGTCAATTTTGAGCTTCGGCAGAGTCGGTCCGATAACTTAGTATCAAGCAAACCGACGACGAAGCGATCCCTTATCAGACGGTCCTCAACTTCGGGTGGGCGGTAGTTGCACCGCTTCGCCATGTTACAAAGAGCAGTGTAAAATGCGTCCGCTGACTCACCGGGCTGCTGAGCGCGTCTGAGGAACCGTGCACTTTCGTACAGCTCATTCACGGGATGCACGAAGTAGCCGTCGAACTTTTCCTTGACCTTGGCGTAGTCGCCGAGCTCGTCCTCTCCGAGTGCGAGTGAAGTCAAGATGGTTCGTGCTTGAGGTCCCATGCAGTAGAGCAAAGTTCGTGTGCGCACTTCGTCTTTTGCCGCGTAGAGACCCGATGCGAACGAATAGTCCTCGAAGCGTTGCACCCATTGCGGCCACTGACCCGCATTCTTGAAGTCGAACTGCTGCGGTGGCTGCACGACGAAGCTGGGGGTGCGGCCGCCATCGGTTTCCCCGACTCGCTGCTGCCGGTCATTGCGTAGCGCAAACTCCCGAGCTGCCGCTGTCGAGACCGC
>JAZHYW010003772.1:10000-24945 GCA_037355805.1 Ixodes ricinus | reverse complement strand
GGTTTGTGTAGCGAAATTTGCCCATGGAGTGACGTGAGCGGTTGAATCCCGCTTAAAAAACAAATGGCATTGATAGCACATTCATTGTCAACAGCGCGTGGCCGAACCGTTTTGACATGAGCCGGTAACCGTTATTTTTTTTCCGGTTCAGTTCCGGTTCGGGTTCATCGCGATAACAATATAACGGTTCGGGTTCGGGTTCAGTTCCGGAAAAAATACCGGTTCGGTTCCGGTTTTCGGTTCGGTTCGGTTCCGGTTCGACACCCTGATATATATATATATATATATATATATATAAAAATATATATATATATATATTTTTTTTTTAGGTTGTACATACGTTAACCACGCGTCGTCGGTTGTATCTGCCACCATATTTCTGGCCCTTGCGAGCACTTGGGGGGGGGTAGGGGGGTCGTTCCAAAGACCATAACTCAGAGCCCAATAAAGCCATCATCGAGGGTTTGATTGTAGCGCGTAATTGGATGGGGAGTACCGTATACTGGGCAGCCTTCTGACTCTGCAGAGTCTGTAGCTTCTGGACTCTCCACGACCAGTCGTAAACAAGAACGCCACAATAAGTTTCAACAACCGTTAGCCCGAAGTTCGAAGCCGTGAAATGTATGGGGCCACCATATGTTCCGAAAGGAGGGAGAAATTGGAGCTTGAGCCATTTGAACCCACAACGTCTGCACGCCTCAATTGAGTTAGTGCGTTTCCAACGCGCTCACGCGTTTCCAATTGTTAACTACAAACCGGTTTTATTTTCTTGCTTTTCTTCTTTTAGTAATTTGTTTTTGGTTTTTAACGAGGTCTAATTTTGGCTACCGGGCGAACCACAATGTACTTCGCTCGTCGCGTGCTCGAGCTATTGAGCCGTCACGTGACGAGTTTTTACGCGGATCCTAAACGCTGCCGTCATAGGTTAGGTAATAGATGGACTTTCCTATACCGTCGAGCTCAGTCTACCTTCGCAGACCTTTTCTTACTTTTTTGGTTTTGGTGATAAACCTTCCAGTCTTCCAAAACAGCGTGGATTGCCTGACTGTACGTTTGTTTCCAAAGATGGCGCCCTCTGCTGGGCCTGCGTGGCTTTTTGCCATCTGCTCTGGGAATTATATAATTATTTTTTTTGTGTGTAATAAGAGCAATTTATCTCGTTCGATGACTCAATTGAGAAAGAGAGTGATAAAAATGTATTTATAGAAATTGGTGGAACGAAAAATGACAACGGCTGCTCACTAGCCAGAGAGAGAAGAGAGAGAGGGAGAAAGGAAATACAAAGAAAAATAAGCGTAATGACATCTGCTGCTCTCTTTGGTATTAAAAGATTGAGTCGAATTCACTCATGAGCAGATTGTAAGAGAAGCGTTACTGTGTTGATCACAGTAGTAAGCAACCACTGGGAGACCTACATTATTTACTGAATTTTAAGACAAAGCAATATTATTATGCGGAAGTAAACAAAGGCAAACAAAGCAACACTAAACAAAAACATCTTGCGCTGGCGACCTTCGTAACTCTTTTATGTTCAAGAATGAAACCATTTCTTTTTCTTCTTTGTTCGAAGGCAGTGTTTTTTGTTTTTACTTTCTCCCGATCATGCCGCGAGCGGTACTAGCACCAACTAAGTATATCATTGGAAACAATTTGAGGCTGTGTACTTCCACGACAAGAAAAGCTCATCGAGCAAATAATTGACTCTCGTAGCCTCATATTGGCAAGAGAATGAAATGGAGGATCAGAAATGTTTGCCTTCGGCATTTTAGCAGAACAATGGCAGGTTCCAGATGGGCTGCTATGCTCCAAAACGAACCATGTGCACAAACACTCTATCCCGTAAATCCTCGTAATGTGCACAGTCATTCGGTTAATGTAAGCAGACTCGTTAACCAGGATATAGAGTTGTCGGTCTGTCAGGTCCGAGTCCGTCTGACCATGGAGGCTGTACTTTGCATACCGTGTAGTTAGCGGGCTGGGGTCTATACTCTGCGCTCGCCGGAAGTGAGCTCTGTTTAGTTCCGCTCGCTTAATTGCGCCATGTCCGGTTTCATTTTCTTTTTGTCTGTGTTGTTTGTTGTTGGGGACCACCAGCTGGCGGAGCTTGGGTTTCAGGATACAAGTCTTAGTTCCCGACAAGGTCTATCCAGCTAAATCGGACCTCCGTTTTCGCGTTAACCATACGTCGTGGACCGTAGTTGTAAGGCCAGGCATCATAATTTCAACTAACTTTTGAGAAACCATACGTGATGCTTTTATTGTTGAGTTAATGCTCCTCTTTATTTGTGCTGGTATCGTGTACCGCAGATTCATTCATAGACAGTCAGACTTAGATACTAATTTTGACCCGCACACTCGAAATATGTCTTGGACCTGTTTGAAGCCATATTTGTACATCTATTCATCCATGTATTGTCCGAAATACAGTAGCCAGAGCCATACGCTTTGAAATCGCCAGAGTTCTTCTTCTTCTTTTTCCAACTTTTTTGGTGTGATTATAGGGACCCTGTCTGGATTCGTAACTTGGATTGAGCATTAGTCTCTCGGCTATCGCAACGAATTCAGGACTCCCTTCTCGTCACAATTTTGTAAACAAATACAATAAATGATATATATATTGTTACGAAGACGACGACGCACAACTTCGGGAAATAAGGGCGCGCGCTGCATGGTTTCGCCACACGAGCTGGGAGCGATTCGGCTGTTCCGCCATTGATCGCCTCTATATAAATATATATATATACAACACGGGCACTTCACGTCATCGTACGTGGTCTCCGAAGAGGTCTCCGAAGAAGGTCTCCGAAGCTCATAAACAAAGAAGACTACTATACTCTGTTTCACCTTGTGTCGTACCGCAGGAAAGGCTGCAGAGCGAGCTCCTTGCTCTAGGGCACATCTCGGCGACAAGCTCTCGTGCACACAAGAGCAGCTGCCAACGCTATGAGCTCGCGCTTCTAGCATTCGCTGCGGTACAACATAAGGTGAAACGGAGTATACATGTACACGGGACGAGACAAACAGTGGGAGGGTTTCTGGAGCACAAACGAGCACGTACCACGTGACACCAAGCGCTGTACCGCGTTCCACGTGGCGGCGTGTGTTTCCAGAACACCTCCGATTGGATACATTTCGTTTCTTGTGCATTAATAAGACAGATAGGAAACGCCAGAGAGCCGAACTTCTCGAAATGCGTGATTTTTAACACGCTGTGCAAAAGAACTGTACAGCGTTGTTAGAATGACATGAATGTTGCTGTAACTACCATGCAATAAAAAAAGTGTAGTGGTGTAGTGGTTAGCACCATATTTGGGTAGTAATTCAATTACTGTAAGTAAATTACTGTAATTTAATTACCTTTCTTGGTAATTTGTAATTGTAATTAATTACTTTCGGCTAAAAAGGAATTGTAATTGTAATTTAACTACTTTCTAGCGTCAGTAATTGGAAAATTTCAGGCACAATTACGATTACTTTTGCAAAACTGCGGCACCGAAGGAACCTCTCTGAAAGCCTCAGCACTCGCACAAACGGCCTAGCTTTTGGTGAAACACTCACACACGCACGACATAAATAGCGTCGCATTGTTTGTTGCTTACACTGCGGGCTGAGAGACAATCCTCTATGGAGCCTATCTCAACTGGCGTCGTGTAGCGCCGGCTGCGGTGCGAAAAGAAAACAATAGCGTAAACATGCCAAAATATTGAAAGAAAAAAAATTGAGCTTCAGCTTTCAGCCGAGGTTGGGAATATTAATTGACTATGAAGTTAATTTTCTTTCTTTTGGTCAGTTTTTTACATCCCTCTTCCAGTACTGTCACATATGTGTATATCTTTATATTATTTTCAAGTTTATTTCTTGTTGGTTTTACTTCGGATATTATTTGCATAAGCACTTTGGACACTGACCTTGCACCTGTGAATATTGTCACCAATGATTAGGGAGCCCCGATTCGTTACTTATATATTTCTGAGCCATTATAATTTCAACTCAATGTAAATAATTTACAATACTATGATGTTTGTATGCGAATGTGGTCGTATTACCGTGTGTGGATTTTACTTTGATATTAACACTTGTAAAATATTCCTATGTGAGTAATTGTCACATTTTTATTTGCCTGGCTAACAAAAGTCTGGCAACCCAATTTTTTCTTTAGCAATCTGGTGTCTTCCAGCATATGAACTACTTTATTATTATTTATTATAAATATAAGCACGTAGTACTTCAATGCCCCATACTGTCAAGTTCTATCATGAATTTAACAAAATTCATAAAAAGAAAGTACTATACGTGAGCATTGGAGTAAGGAATGAACAAATACGTTGCATTCAATACAACTCGTTTAAAGTTATATGGCCCAAGTCGGGTCGCTCTCAGAAATGAGTAATTGTAAAGTAATTGCATTACTTTTTAAAAGTAATTTGTAATTGTAATTAATTACTTTTCATGTAGTAGTAATTGTAATTGTAGTTAAACTACTTTTGAAGCAATGTAATTGTAATTGTAATTAAATTACATTTTGGAAGTAATTTACCCATGTATGGTTAGCACACCCGACCGGACATTGGGAGGCCCAGAGTTCAAATCCTGGCTCCGCCCTTCTTTCGGCTTTCAGCGGGTTCCTGAGAACTTTAATTCTTTGATTCGATTCATTGGATTAAGTGCGGTTCATTCATCTGCATATGTTCGTTTATATATATATATATATATATATATATATATATATATATATATATATATATATATATATATACAACGGGCATGGTGGCGGGAGGCCGAAGGCGTGGGTCTATAACTGAGAAGAAAAAAACCCTTAGTGAAAACAGCAACAACGGACGATTTATTCTTCAGCGTTTCGGCCGGAGTCCGGCCTTCGTCACGAAGACGTTCTGACTAGGCCGGACTCGGCTGAAACGTCGAAGAGTAAGCTGTCCGTTGTTGCTGTTTTCACCAAGGTTTTTTTGCTTCTTCCCAGATTATTATATATATATATATATATATTATATATATATATATATATATATATATATATATCGTGATAGCGCTCCAGGAACGTCACTCAAGACCCCGTTTGCCCTCGTTTGCCGCGACTTGTGAGCGTATGTGAGGCATTTGTAAACTTACCATACACGCAACATGCGGAAGCCGGGGTGTTATGGGAGGTTGCGATAACCAGCCTAACGAGAAATGTTGGAAAACAAATTAGACAGCTTAAAAGTGAGAAACCGTCGGCCCTCTCGCAGAATTTCTGTCCGCGCGTTCATCATGCGGCTGTCAGTCGCCGCGCGGAATCCATTCCCTGACGCGCCTCGTTATAAACGGCTGCTCCTCTTTCCCGAAACTTCCTGCACCCTTAATCCCCTGTCACGCTGCTTCTACATCATACAAACGAGAGCCTGCAGGTACTCTTTGAGGCATGTATGTTTCTTGTAAGTTCCTCTCATAAGGTAATGCGGCGAGCAAGTTCGTCTGCTTCTTTTGTAGGGGTTGTGGTGACGTCAGAAAGAGGCCGAGCTCTGATTGGCTCCGATTAGAAGGATAGTGGGTAGACCTCTAAGCAAGCTACCTCGTGGTCAACCCACTATCCTTCAGTCAGAGCGAATCAGAGTTAGGCGTTCTGACGCATGGGCGTACCAGTCGGGGGGCAAGGGGGCGCTTGCCCCCCAGTTTTCAGAGTGGGGGGCAAGGCATGTGTTTTGCCCCCCCTGAAACAGCCGCCACTGGTCAGGGCCAACACTGTCCGGTGGCGTCAAAGAGATACCAAGGGCACCGCCCCCGGACCTGAGGGGGCGGGGGGGGGGTCCGACTGCCCCCCCCCTCCACTCAAAAACACGTTGGTACGCCACTGTTCTGATGTCACCACAACCCCTGCAAAAGAAGCAGACGAACTTGCTCGCCGCATAAAAGAAAAAGAAAAAATTACACCATCTTCCTGAGGGGAACCATGGGGTGATGCGGAGCATCGTTTTGGTTCCGAGGAAAGAGTCAGTTGCGTGCTGACGTCGAGAGATGGCGCCACCGACTGCCGTAGCGTAATCCCCTACGTGAGCCTTCGTCGCGGCTCGCGGCAGAGAAACTTAAAACGCTCGCCGCTTGCCGCTTATTTTTTTCACCCTTGAAGGAAAGGAGACTAGAGGAGGAGAGTTGCGCGTGCGCGCGGTGTGAGTACAAGCGAACGCACGCGCAGTGCACGCAGCTGGTAGAGAAAGAGAGCGGAGAGAGTAACGCGCAGCTGTTGGAGAGAGGGAAGGAGGAGAGTTGCGCGTGCGTAGTGCGAGTGCGCACTACGACGCCGCGGGACATAGACCCGAGCAAGAGATGCTCCGCATCTAAAAACTGCCCTTAGACATGCTATGTGAGAAGCAAACCTTGACTCGAACATGCGTGAGGCATGTCTGCAGATAATTTTGTCATATGTCTGGAAACGAACATCATGTCTTTTGTATGATGTATGAGCAGTGTGACTGGAATGGAACTATAATTTATGTTTTAGGTGAATTTCGACGGCGTCGTTCCCGTGTATTTGGAGAAACCGAGTGACAAAGCGTATCTCTCGAGGTGACCACTCGTTCTCACCTCGAGAATTAGTCGGGTTTTACGCGTAGCTCGTGCGCTGCGTGAAGTATCGTTCTTACAAGACTTGGGTAACAGAGAAAGAAACCATGATTTGTTCTTTTTTGTTTAGTTCGAAACGTGTACATTTTAGTAAAGTAACAATAACTAATCTATAATGCAACTACACTTATCTTAATTCGCCGCATAAAGGAGGAAAATAGGAATACTCCGTGAGGTGCCGGACGTTATTACTACAGTTCAGAAGTAGTATAGACAGACAGCAATCAATAAAATGGCCTGCGATATAAGGCACGGGGCGCTTAAAACGCAACTACACTATATTAGGCTCGCACTGACGTCACATACGAGGCCATTGTGTAGGTCTTGCTGGTGAGGGCGCACGTTTGGCAGCATGGATTTCGTACCTCCGATTGCGTTTTTCTCCGCAAAAATAAAAAGAAAGAAGTGAAACTGCAGGGGCTCCGGAACCGGGGCAACGGGGGGGGGGGGGGCAGGGGGGGGCAGTGGCCCTCACAGTTTCTAAACCAGGGGGGCAGGCCATCCCCCCCCCCCACACACACACACTCAAGGCTGTTCCGACCACACTCCCCCCTCCCTTCCTTTCAGTTCTTTATGTCGAATTAAAACGTACTTATTTTGACAAAATGCGCCGCAAGACAAGGACAGAGTAAGTAAGACAACACGAAGCGCTCACCCCCTGCGTTAAAACGTACCTCCGCATGCAGCCCCGTGACACAAAGCAGACTAACACATCTTTTACTTTTACATGTTCACAATGGCAGGACCGCGGAACTGGTGATAGATAAAATAATTAACGAGTTCATTAACGGGACAACTGAACGGGCAGCCACGTTTGGTTTGACATGATGGCGCACCGTCCAGTATATAAAAAATAAAAATATTGTGTATGACCCGAAGTAGAAAGAAAGGTGCGGGTTTTTAATATTGTGCATGGTGTTTAATATGATTTATATATGTATATTGTATGTATGTCTGTATCATTAGTTGGTGACATGTATTCTTCAGAAGCCTTGTTAACCCGTCCATTGGAAGTTGTAATTCATTGTTTGTCCAATATGTGCATTCTCACTAATAACTCTCCTAAGATTCTTTCAGACTGCAGCCTTCACTTTTCTGCACTACGCTTCGTCGGTGGCCGTTGATATATATATATATATATATATATATATATGGGTGGTTTCATCTCAAATCGTGCAGGCAAAAAGGGTCGAATTTTTAATTTCGCTGAAAAAAATATATGTTATGGCGTCGTCTCTAAAAACGCAGTAGCCACAAACGGCAAGTCCGTCGGATTTTTTGTTCTCGACTTACGAATTTTAAAAAGAGGCCGCGGCGGAAAGCAGTGTTTTTCACATCCGTCGTGGGTCGGATGTTTCGCTTGATCTCCTGTCGTGGATTTTCAGTCCACATTATATTAACTTTTTTCAAGCACTCTGTGGGCACAGGTAAAAGGCTCTAATACCATGAAATAATTTTAGGCGTTTTGCTTTTTTTCTGTAAAAATGTCAAAAACGCCCCCTCGCTCAATTGTTGACAAACTTTGACAATTAAATACTGGCGATCTACTTGGGTTACATCAATATTTTTTATGTCTATGGAGAGCCCAAAACACGCTCTTTATAGATAATATAAAATGATTTACCTGTATTAAATAGCCTTTGCGGGACGTTTACGTTAATGTTATGCGAAAACCAAAAAGTACCAATTTTAAGATCGATTTTCTCAAAAAACCCATTTTTTATTTTTTTTATTTTTTGTTAAAATGTAGATATAATAGTTGTCTACTCGAAAAGCAAGTCGAGAAAGTGTGTATTTTGTTTGTATGTTTTATATTTAAGCATCAATATCGTACAAAAACGTGTTTTACGGCTTGAGACGGACTTGCGAATTGCGCGTCTTCCCAAACTTGGAAATATTTTTGACTTTTTTCAACGCACCCAGATAAAAATGAAATACAGTACTTCCACCCTGTTATATTTATTGATCATTTAAATTTTATTATAGGCGGCAAGCTACATTGGAGCAGTTCAAAAGAGAAAGCAACACTTCTTAACAGACCAGCAGGCGTCGTAAATTTTAATGTATACACGAACTCATCTCTGTTACGTCACGGCGCGGTGGTGGCGCGTCGGTCGCACTTCCGGTCTGGGGCTGTGGGCGGAAGGCCCCATGTGAGGCGTGTATTCCTGCGTTGTTTTGGAAGGAACCTGACGAAAACATGCCTTTTCGCCAAACCGCCGCGACTGGGGCTGTGCCAAAAAGTCGAGAAAGGTTTGAAGATCAGTTTTCATGTTCTCGGTTCGTCCGAGAACATGGATATGTGGTAAACCAGCCGCCGCCGGACCACAATTGCTTGGGCGGGAAGCACTTTGGGTTGAATTCACGGATACTTGTGGTCATCAGATTTATTTGTTTTGTTCCAACATGAACGCCTGAAAACCCTCAAGTTGTACGGCCCACCTGCGGACTACGTTCAGTGCGTCTTGAAGTTCGAACGGCCGTCTGATCGTTCGAACTGTCGTCTGCTCTTTCAAACGCTTCTGCTTGTCGTCTGCTCTTTTAGACGACACCGGCCCGTAGACCAAATGTTGGCCCGGTACTTGCGTTAAGAAGTGAGTGCAGACCTCAAAAGACTTAAAGGGCAACTCCGCTCAATTCCGAAGATTTCAGGATAATGAGTGATTTCGAATCAAAAAGCCCTACTAAAAGACACTACGTCATTTGCTTCGCGAAAAATGGGATATATATTTTTAAATCTAATTTTAAACACGAGCGGAAATCGAAACCGAAACTTCGGCGCCGTCCGGCAACATTGGCCTCGGGCCGCCAAGTACATGGCCATCACGTGGTACGAGATGTCACGTGATCCTCGGCCGAACGACGGGCGGGTTGGGGGCGAGCGTGTGGCAGGCGCGAGTGTCGTCTGCTCTGCACCGCACTCATCGCCACGTTTTGGTGTCTACGGCGTTCGACGTCTGCACAACTGCGCCATAAGTCTGCGCACGTGGTGTCCATAGTGTGGACGAAACTCCGAGAGACAAAAATCACAAACGGTGAGACGACGACAGTGGTTGTGACACGAAAGACGGTGGTAACGGCGGGACCACGGCGGGCGGCAGGTCTGCTCCCAAAAAGCGAACTGCGCAGGCGCGTACGCCAATCACGTGGATACCGCTGAGCGCAGAGAGGCAACGTTGCTGACGTCATGCGCTACGCTCGACCGGAGAAGTAAAAACAAGCAAAAGGGGGCCACGGAGATGACGTTTAGCTCAATGTTGGCTCCACCCATGCCGTAGCCTTGACTGCGCTGTTGGTTGCGCCTGAATTCGCCCGAGGGGAGGAAGTGGCTGAGTGGGCTAACGCGTCTCAGCTCGGAGCGTGGAGCGAAAGCTTCCGCTGGGAACCTCCTGGGTTCGATTCCCCGCCGCCCCGCCCGTTTCGATCTGGATGAGTTTCGTACCGGCACGCGTTCGTGTGATCACTACTGCGTGATGCACGTTAAAAACCCCAGGTTAGCGGTTGTACCGCACTGGCTAAATTTCTCATCTACAGCTAAGAGACCGATTACCCGTTGAGGCGCATCTCCCCATCAAGGCTGTATAAACATAAAGAGCAAACCAATTTTTTTTTTTTAATTCGCCCGCTCGAGTCAGCCGATTTCGGCAACTTGGCGAGTTGCAAAGTTTGCCGGACCGTTTAAGAAACATTTAGACAGAACTGCGTCGTAATATTTGGCGTCTGGTCTTCGTAGGCGATGCTGAAGAGGACTGCATTGTTTTTTCAAAAACCAAAAATGAAGCGGAGTTGCCCTTTAAGTTTGAAGGTTGGTAAGCAGGCTCGACGTAAACAGTAGATACAAGGAGATGTTGATTATTGTTACCAGCGGCCATCACCGACTTGTTATGCCTGATTCACTTCGTCCGATTCTGCTTGCGATTTTCAGTATCGACGTCCACCATCTCAGATGCGGTTCACGCTTTTGCAGCCAGAGCGACGTCGCGACTGAAAATCGCGAGCGAAATCTCATCATGTGAATCAGGCTTTAGCGTACATTCTGCGGCGTCCACGCGGAATGAATCGCCGCATGTGAGATTATTCACGCGAAGTTTTGCGGTGTAACGAGCTTCGTTGATTTCGCTGACGCCGCTCATGTAGTCAGACGTTGTCAGAGAGACGTAAAATCGACAATTCGAAAGCGATAAAGGGCAGGGGGACTCACACCGACGCCGATAACATCGCATTTCAATGGTTTGTTTATGGGCGACGGCGAGCTTGTTGCCCACACCCCCATCGCGCATGCGCGGCGCCGGTGGCGTCCGCAAGGGGCGCTCCGGGCGCTCCGGTTTGTTTGTAAACATGAGTTGGTGTATAGAAATCGGCAGACGTCCTATTGATTCGGGGCCTTCATTGGCCTATATGAACGTCCCGCCCTTTCGGAACCAGCAGATGACCACGACCTTTCGCGCTCGTTGTGTTAGATAGGACGGCCCGTGACAGTAAAGCGAGCAACGCACCCTGTGTCACGAGGAGTGAAATGGTACGAATGTGTCGTTGACGCGGCGAACAGTGACGGCCACCCAGGAGTGGTCAGTCAGTCAGAGTATTGCAGAAGGGAAAGCAAAGTAACAGTTGCCCGGGAGGATGAGAACACCATGGCCTTACAATATCGACGGTCAACAACAGTTCTGCCTACCAAAACAACGCCACGTGCGAGCTAAAACCGGCGGCGCGGGACGAAAATCGCGCACACGCACGAAGATGGGCCGGTTTCGTTAGGGATGTGGGAAAATTTTGAAACCAGCCATCCGTCCACGCGTGAAATGATACCGCGTATTTGCCCAAGCTTCGAACGCCCTGTCCTAGAAATGGCCGTGCTCTGCAAAGTGGTTGTCCTGTGCTTGTCCTCCGTGTATTATTCTTTCAATTTTATGTACTCTATCTCTCTCCGCGGAAATCCGATAGCACCGAAGGGTTATCTCTTTTGGAAACAGCAAAGCCCGGAGACTAGCATCAAAAACGAGCATGTTGGTAAATATACTTGTGTCTATTCTGCCCGGAGACTAGTTGGGTCGAAGTCAGCCTCCTTGGCAACTATAACCGTTTGTGAAGAGTGGTCTTCTCCCGAGATGAAAAGTTAGCGCCGGCTGACGTGTTTTTTTCTTTTTTTTTTTTTGAAAAGGGAAGGGTTAAAGAAAAGTTTGAGTAACTGCATGCAGTAACTACCTCGAAAGCTCCTCTCCCGATATGAAGCTCGAGGCATGTTACGTCTCGGTTACCTTCTCGCGCACCGCTGCTCGAAACTATTCTTCACTTTGTTCCGCACAGCCACGACGGATGTGCGGAACAGAGTGAAGAATAGATTCGAGCATCATCTGGACGCCATCATCCTGCCAGGCTTCAGTGTCATGGGACTGGACTCGGCGTCGGTCAGTTAAGACTTTTTTTAAATTTTATTTCGTGTGTGTTTCTTCGCCCCGCTGAACTTTGTTTCTCGGGTGCGGTTCTGCTGAACTTTTTTTTTTATGTTTCGTTACTAACTGTTTGTTAGCATTGTTTACTTGTTGGGTTTATTTCTTCATGGCGTAGCGGCCTGACGGTGCTGTAGAGAGCGTGTTCGCACGCATTTGGTTGTGTCCCGTTTAGGGAATGCCCGGAGGAGTTGGTTTTGTTCTTGCCGTGTGCGGCTGAGTTTTTCTGTCTTAATTAACTTTTTTTTTCATTTACGTGTCGTTGACTTCTTTGTCTGACCAGGCGTGGACCTATCGCCTTGCCACGGCTCGAACCTAAATCTTTTATTTTTTTACCGCAATTTTCGTTAAAGGGGCAACTGCAACGAAATTTGAAATATTCGTGCTTGTTCGCAAATACTACGCTCAGAATATGATCCACTATATCGTAAATACAATCGACCGTATGATATTTCGACCGCGTGTCTGTATTTTCACGTTCAAACGGCCCATCAGCAAGCCTCGGAGAAGACATCAAGAAATCAATGACGTAAGTCTCTCAACACGCAGCAAGCTACAGGCGAGGCATGACGTCTGAGAGGCACGTGCCTAGTCGGTTCAGCCACCGGACGCGCTCTGAGCTCGCGACATTGTTGATGACGCGGTTAATGTCTTCCAGAATCTTGCTAGCGAGGACATAGCGATGCTACGAGCACATCAACAGGATTCTCGAGCAGTAGTTAGCGGCGAGCTCCATTCTATACCCACTGCTCTCGTCATGGTCCGGAGGCTGAGAACGACATTCCGATCACTAGCTCTTAAGGTTCCTCGACGATGCTTACAAACGAGACGTTAGCGACATTCAGACAGGTGCGATTGTGGAAATCGTCTGCTTCGTCTTTGCAAATTACCGCAACAAGAGTTTTTTGGCAAGTGGTGTTGCGTGCATTATCCTGTGACTACTGCACTTGTGGCAGTCAGCTCGTATAGAGCTAAAAACATTCCGATTAAATATCGTTGTACCGTTCCCTTTAAGATCGGAGTTGGGTAATTGTATTCTTATTTATTTATCTTTGTTCCCTACCCTTCTCCGTGACAATCTCTCCGTGTGTTTCGGATCGTTTCTGTGTCATCACTTTTGTGTATTACGGAAGTGAAAGGATATTCCCTGGTGATCTGTGCGATGTGCGGTGAACAAACCCTAACGTTTGGTTTCGGAAAGAATTGTATATAATATATCAATGACGTGGTGCACTTTTCATGTCTTAGTAATATGACAGCTAATAGCTAGTCATGCTAGTTTACAGTGAAAGTTTTATCAATCGAAAAATACAACGTCTGTGCCTCTTCGATGTTGAAGGTCTACTAGGCCTGCTGATTTGATTAGATATGTTTCTCGTGGTTTCCCGCTCTTTTCAAAACATAAATAACTATTCAATACCAGAAAATGCGTTTATAATTGATTACAAAACACAGACAAAAATTCAAGAAAACTTTTTTACAATTCATAGAAGCGCACGGTTTTTTTTTGTCTGACTTAGGTCTTGCAAAACGAAGACGTCTTTTTCCAATATTGAGGCTTAAATATAGAACATACAAACAAAATGCACACTTTCTCTGGGACCGGACATTTCATCGAACGCCGTTTCGTCGAACGCGGTTTCATCGAAGCCGTTTCATCGAATGCCGTTTCATCGAACGCCGTTTCATCGAACACCGTATCATCGAAGCCGTTTCATCGAACGCCGTTTTATCGAACGCCGTCTTATCGAATGCCAGGGTGGCATTCCCGCTTCCTGAAGCTGGTCGGAGGTGCCCATCCCGGGTTCTGGAAGTTTTTCACTTGCCTCGCCGCAGAACAACAACTGACGGAAGACAAGCTGGAGGCGATGCTGAGTTCCCAAGAGCCTCCTCGCCAGAAGAAGGTCATAGTGGCAAGAAATGAGAAGGTCCGCCTTTTTTTTTATGAGAACAGACGGAGCATGGCTGTAGGGGACTTTTTGAGAGCAATTGCTCATCATTTGAAACGGTGAATGGCTGTCGCACGAAAACATGAGCCCCCGAAAGTTTTCAAATAAAATTCGAAGTGACGTACTTACTTTTTACTTCATTGAGCCTTTGAACTAAAAAAAAAAAAATGTTTCGGTGTGGTTTCATAAATAGCACCTCAGCTTTAGCTACTGCAAGCTTCGGGCAGTAAAAAATTATAAATAGAAAGACATGAGAGGCTAGGAGGCTCACATGGCAAAAGATGTTGCGCCTGCGCAAAACCTAAGCCGCCTTCTGGCCTCCATGAGTTGGAGTGCCCCCTTACCGGGAGTGCGACTTTTTATTTATTTGTTACAATACCCCCAGGCCGATCGGGCAATACAGAGGGGGTGAACAGATAAGCATAATATGCGAAACAAACATAAAAACCGGTACAAATATCCTTATGGGTTACTTGCATCAAAATAAATTGTAACAGCTACGGGTTTGGACATTAAAAAACCTGGCGATGAAATGGGTGAATGAAACGAAAATGCACTCGATCCGGGAATAAAAGAGCATCTTTCACACTTCTTATATAAAAGACATTCGATGAAACGGCCGTCAGCGATTCGATGAAACGGCGTTCGATGAAACGGCGTTCGATGAAACGTCCATTTTTCGATGAAACGGCGTTCGACGAAACGGCGTTCGATTAAATGTCCGGGAACCCACTTTCTCGACTTGCTTTTCGAGTAGACAACTATTATATCTACATTTTAACAAAAAATAAAAAAAATAAAAAATGGGGTTTTTTGAGAAAATCGATCTTAAAATTGGTACTTTTTGGTTTTCGCATAACATTAACGTAAACGTCCCGCAAAGGCTATTTAATACAGGTAAATCATTTTATATTATCTATAAAGAGCG
>JAZHYW010003772.1:0-5000 GCA_037355805.1 Ixodes ricinus | reverse complement strand
TTCGCATTAAAAACGGCACAAGCAAAAAGTTTACGAGCCCTTTTCTTTTCAATAGAAATTCAGTTGTCAATTCAGCGCTCGTCCTTTCTGTCTATGCTGGAAAAAGCGGTGGAGAAACTGCATCGTGACGTCGCCGGTGGGAGGAGCCTAATCTCCATCGCCAACAAACTACATCTGAAGAAAACTGCACCGTGAAGTGTCCGGTTACGTCGCCGAACTGTGGCGATTGATTTGAAAGTATATCGTTTATTTCTTTTTTTCTCTGCAAGGAATTTCGGAGAATCACAAAACTCGGCAGTGAAGGGTTCTAGAAAGCAATACTCTTAAGTATTAGAAACGTATAGTGCAGAGCAATTTAATTAAACTATTTTTTGTTGAAATTTGTCGCATGAAATATTTAGTTTACTTAAGTTACACAAAATCTATTAGCATTAGCTGCAGCCCTTTACGTTGCGCCGGTAGGCAGTCATAGCCGACAACACGAAGAAGCGGAAGTAAAGTTCTCGCGTGTTGGTCAACCAGCTTAGCCTTCTGAACGACTTTTTGACAGAAAACCAAGTTTTAGTGAGGGCCGCCACTGACAGTCTTCTGACCAAGCCTGAGCGGGAGTAGTTGTGGGACAGGATTGTGGACAAGCTGAACGCCCAAGGCCCGTGCATCAAAACGCGAGCAGAATGGAAGGGCCACGGAATACTCGTGTGTGCCAAGCCCGGGCACGGGATTTGGATATAGCGTTGTGCTGCTCGGCCGTGTATCACTACAGCGTGGTGCACGTTAAAACCCCAGGCTAGCAGTCGTACTGCACTGGCTAAATTGCTTATCTACAGTGGGTAACAATGTCGCCATGTTCAGGCAGACTAGCCTCCTGCTGTATAAACAACTAACGACAAATTTTACTTTTTGACTTTGTTTGACTGCGTTAGTGCAACTAATCTCGTGCTGCCCAAAAAATAAAAATAAATGTTCCTTCGGGGGTTAAGTTTTCGGTGAAGTAAGAAGCAAAAAAGAAGAAAAGAGAATATTTCCCTCAAGTGGGGTTTGTAGTAGAAGAGGAGGGAAAAGAAAATCAGTTGTTAGTCCAACGGTGTGTATTGCCTTTTCTTTATTTGTATGTTTATTCTAGTTCAGCTGGCCTTGCCTGAAGTAGTTGCTTTCAAATAAATTATCTCTCTCTATTTCTACCTGAAGTATGAACCAACTAGCTCAACCTAAGCCTGTTACCGTTGCTTGGCTTTTCGCTCCGCCAAATCGCTTATATGGGGTGCACTCAAATGAAAACACAATCGTGTTGAATCGTGTAAGAGTATTTAGAATATTTATCGATCACGCCGCTGAACTTGCATCGCTCGATGAACTTCCTTTTTGTGAGAGCCTTCTCTGCTTGAGTAGGAAAAAAAAAGGGGAGGGGGGATGATCATTTTTGACACGAGAATGGGGCGACTCTTCCCCCAAATTAAAGAACTGAACAAATAAAAAAAAACGCACCTCGGCGAACTTCTACAATTTCCAGCATATTTTATCCGGTTGGTCTCCTTAGTTAACCCCTCCTTTGAATTGATCCCTTTCTCTTCTAAACATTTTTGTTTGAACAATTGTTACATTCATTGAGATTTTCGACAATTTACAAATTTACCAAGCTAGACGCCAGTGATTTTTAGCAGACATGTACAAGTTACCCCAAAAAAGTAATTAAGTTAAGTTACTGAGTATTGGCCTCAAAAGTGATTTGAGTAAAGTAGAAGTTACTCAAATGGAAAGTAATTGAGTAAATTACTAACTACCATAACGAAGTAGCGAATTACTTTTGAAGTTACTTTTATATTTTTGGTAGTGACAAGAAAGTACATAAATGTTTTTATCCCTTAGCGAAATTCTGCAAGCCAAATATAAAGAGGCTTGTGTTTTCACATAAACGCTTTCATAGCTGGTTCAGCTTGTGTGATAAATTGTTTTGTATTTTGTTTTTTGGTCAATGATGTACCGCGGATGTATAATTTCTTTTTTGATGTTTAGCACTGCCTGAGCTTGATTTTGCAGACAGTGTTTGCTCGTTTACAGTGTTGCGTAAAGTAAATTCAAAAAGTACTTGAAGTAAAGTACGAAGTCAATTAGAGGTTATGTCCTTCAAGTATCGTAAGTACACAGGGTGAAATGTACCTGAAAAAAAGTACTATAAATATAACGTACTTTTAAGTGAAGTACAAATACTTTTTAATACAACCTGTCATGATGCCCCTTCAACCCTCTCCAGGGATAATTGGAGGAGCATCAGTTTTTGTTTTTCGGAAATGGCGGAAATATTGGATAAAGTCAAGTCGCCACGGAGTAGTTGTTTTACTCTCGCTGACGAACTATATAACACAATAGACTTATAAGGTATTTATTTGTATCGGTCGTATAGCCGCCATTACTTTACTCAGAGAAATGACCAGATGACCTCTCGAAAGACGATAGCGCGTTATCCCATGACGAATGTCATTTTTTTTTCCGAATTTGGGGAATGTACTTTGAAGTCGGGAATTTTACTTTCTTCAGAAATTACCAGAAAAATACTTTAGTAAAGTACAAGTACATGCTCAGAGAATGTACTTTAAGAAAAGTACAAGTTTTCTAATCCTGCTTGAAATAGTAATTTGGGAAGTAGCATGTGCTTACACTCTAAAAAAAAGCCCGTGCGTCCGCTTTCCCGCACAACACTCGGAGAGCCAATCACGGCAACTTACGAAGGAAGCTCGGCTTAATGACGATGGCGAAACATATGTTTAGACCAAATAACGCAGTCTGAGTTGTGACATTATGCAATGCAAGCGTGACGTTTTGCATTGCTTAATGTCACAACTCAGACTGCATTTTTTTGTCTAAACATATGTTTCGGCATCGTTATTCGCTGAGCTGCCTCCATAAGTTGCGGTGATCGGCTCTCCGAGTGTTCTGCGGGAAAGTAGACGCACAGGCTTTTCTCAGTGGACCTTCACCACATGCTTCAACCTCTTTGCGAATATCGGCTGATCTTCATACATCTTATCTATTTTTGTGCAGGAATGTTTGTTGACCAGCAAACCTACCACTAAAATTCAAAAGTAGTTTGTAATTTGAGTAGAAGTTACTCGGAAAAAGTAATTAAAGTAAACTACTAATTACCGCAATAAACATGTAATTGAAAGTTACTAAGCTACTCAGAAAAGTAGTTAAGCTACAGTAACTTGAGTAGAGTAGTTGAACTACGTACAAGTCTGCTTTTTAGTGCTTTAGAATTCTGTTCGGTCACTGACACAGCGCACAGATTTTTTTATTTTTAACGAATATTCGTGAACCCACTAACCATAGGGGTCTCATAAATCACCGCGGCTTCACAACTCGTTATGCATTTTTAAACACCCACGTTGACCACCCAGAAATGGACTCATATAACTCAGTTTAAAGTAGTTCTAACGACAACTCTGAGGCCATGCTTTTCCGACAACGCTCTTAATTTGAGTGAGAACTTAGAAGGCGTGGACTGGCGCTTGCAGAGTGGTCGCGTTTGCATGTATTCGAACCTTCGACTCCGCTTTGACTTATGATGAAACGAGGTGTCTTTTCTGCCAGTCGCAAGAGAGGTTTTCTTGCCATTAATCTATTTTGTGCTTTTATCAGCCAGTTGGCCCCTTGGCTCTTGGGGAAATGATGCAAAGGTAGTGAATATTATTGGCCTCCAATTATTCAAACCGATTCGTCACCAACACAGTACGTTTGAGCTCATTTTCCAATGACTAATGAACTACGCGGGACAAAAATAAATAAAGAATGTGTGAGAATCTCTGAGATTCTGAATTCCTACTCAATAAACGCCTGTTCGACACGCGCTTCAATTCAGAACAAAGCTTCTCTTTACGTTCAACGCCATTACACCTGGTATCACGAACGTACATTGCCGGGGAGCAACACACCGATTAGCATCACTCTAGTATTCATCGCATGCTTTTCCGCTCATAAAGATGGCAGACGACACGAAGCACTTTGGATGGACGACAGCGCCACCACACGGCCGTTGAGAAGTGCGAATGGCGGCGCGCGACAACCACGGGATGAGGTGCATATTTCGTTAACGCCTCCAGCTTCTTTTTTTTTTTCGATTCTGCAGTGTGTGGAGGGTACTCTCTCTCTCTCTCTCTCTCTCTCTCTCTCCTTCTCTCATTCTCTCTCCCTCACTCTCTTTTTTTCTCTCTCTCGGATTTGTGCGCTGTTCGAGCTTCGATGCGTGGCGAAGCTCGTCTTTGAAGTTGAGCGGCGCGATCTGCGGTCATAAAATAGGCATGGCGACACACGGGAGCTTCGCCGGTGGTGTCTTCCTCAATACGCCGGCGTCGCGTGCGTGTACTCCGTGTCCGAAGAAAACATCCAGCTACTTAACCACGAAAAAATGAAAACAAACAAACAAGTGCCTCCAAAAACATCAACAAACAAACAAGAAGTCGGCCCACCCACCGGCATATCGCGCACATGCGATTTGAATCCGATATTGCGTCGACAACGAGCCATAAATATAGATGCGGCGGCGGGCCCTTCTCCCTTGCTTATCGCTCCCGCTTTTTAATATATCATTTTTTTTTAGAGTATGCTCGAGTGTTAGCACGAAGCGCATGCGCGAGAGAAGTGTTGCGTGTGCGGCAGAAAGTGGCTCACACTCACGCCAGGGGGCGGTGTCTGGAGCGCGCGGATGTTGTCACGTGATCGTTGTCTCGACAATGACGGTTTTTTCGTTTGTGTGTCCGTGCGTGTTTCCAATGCTGTTAAGCCCGTGATCGTTCTTTTTTTTCTCCAGGTTTTGTACTGCCATTGCGTCCGTCGCGATCTCTGCGTATCGTTGACGGAGTCAGTTAGCGAATAAAAAGTACTGTCGTTCTCTTATTATATAGGACGGTCTGTGGAAACGCGGGGCTGGCACATCCGCGTTTTATTGACTTTCTCGATATCGCATATTTCTAGGGCGTCCCACAACTAAAGGCCGTCTTGATATA